>BGPR01030590.1:0-17081 GCA_013235015.1 Araneus ventricosus
CATGGCTTAAGGATAGGAAACGTATTGGAATCTGAGATAAATTTTACAGTATGTTTCTTAAGCATGTAATGAAATGAATGATTAAGTCTTTGTATCTGATTTGATAAATAAGTCTAGGGAAAACATGATCTGAAGATTATTTTTTAAATCTATAATTATAATATAATTATTAACATTATTAAGTTAATTATAAAGTTAAAATTTATCCTAATTTATAACAAAAATGAATTACAATCTGTAAGATGCTTATTTTGTCCTATGAGATGGGTTACAATATTGCTAAAAGTAATTTATCAAATAATATATAAAAGTCTATCAAAACTAAATCATTCTGAAGTAACGAAGGAAAGAAAGAAATAGACTTGACTTAAAGAAAAAACTGATAATTAAATGGACTGTATTTTAATACACAAAAAAAAGGTTTTATGACAGAAATGTATATACAACCTATAGTTTTCTTGATCTTACTGAATTTGGGTATTACATAGTTTCAAAACAAATGAAAATAATTATCAACTTTTAAAAATTCAAAAGCAAGCCTAAATTTTGTGCTAAATTACAAGATTTAGTGTTTTTTCTTTAACATTTTTCAAAAAATGATCAACAAAACATTTTGAATCATTTATAATACAAATATATTTCCTTAATACTACAAGTTTAATTACAAATCACTGCACATTACCGCAGTACAAATACTGAACTCAAATCATCCAAACAAGTTTGGGATGGAAGATTCCTCTTCTTTCGATGCCCTACTAATGGGGTACCCTCCTCTATTGTTTCTTGTCTCTAAAACCGTATAAGAAGAATATTTCTAACTTATGAATTTAATATCAACAACTTTAAATTGGTAATTTCGTTATTTTAAACTGGTATCGAGAATAACCCAGCAGACTAGAGACCATTTAGATTCTGTTTAAATTAGCATCCATGAATCAGGGATGGGTGGATAGCGATGAAGCTAAATAACTGTAAAACCGTAATTCTGTCCAATGGGTAGTTTAAAATTTTAGCACCAAACAGATCATAGATAAAGTATGATAACCTTGCGGACTGAGAAATGTCTGTATCAGTTACCAAGTTCGCATCGTGAGAGAACATTTTCAAAGCAGCGTGATCAAGGAAAAGAACCGATATGAAATTCATTGTCAGAGGAAAGAAACCATATAATGGCTGTCCATTGAAAAGGAACAGAAAATCTGATGGAGAAAAAATTGTTGAGATTTGCGGAGCAGATCTAGTGAAATCAGTTATTATCTACTCTTAACTCTGGCGTGGAATCGTACTTGTGTGTTAAGGTCTTTAAATATAAATATGTTCTTTTGAAACATTAAATGGCAGATATTTACTTTCTTATTTTAAGTCGCATTAAAAACATTTGCTGTACTCTTGGAACCTATGAGTTTCAAGAATTTTTAAGACCAACTACAAATTTGAACGAGGATTTTGTTATTTCCAGTGATTACAATACTTAAATGAATTAATAATATCTTTAAATATATACTTTTAGATTAGAACAGATTATTGATTTTAAATTTACTATATATATACAAAATGATCCTGCTGTTGGTAATAAATACATGAACAAGCTTTGAGTTAAGAACTGTTTTATTTATTATGGGAGATTTCATGGAATATGCACATCCTCGTATGTGAAAGTTTCCAAGTCAAAAGAGAACGAAGTAATCCCTTCTATCTCCCAGATAAGGGAGCCATATTATAGACAATTTGATCAAAAGAAGGAAGATGAGCTATTTTAGCACCATGTAAGTGTTTTAGGAAAAAGTATGGCCAACAAGCTGCTGATTTCTGCTGATATTTAAGCTGGCGTGCAGTTGACAAAATATTTCCTTTTTAGTAAATACAAAATGAGACGTAATATACCCTTAGGGCGGGAAACAAACAGAGTATAAGAAAAGTAATTCTTAGTCATACACATTGTACCAGATTCTTAAAATATATGGCATTAGAATTTATAAAATTATGAGATTATTATATTATATATAATATATTTATAATTAAATTACAATATATAAATTAATTGTATTTAATAATCATAATTGATATATCATAACATTAATATATGTTAAGTGTATTGAATGTTATGATTATGGGCCTCATTGATCCGGCAACTGGTCGCATTTTCAGACCCAGTCCTGCCACTGTTATTTACCATTAAAAAACTATGCTGTATTTGGAGGACGACCAAATACAAGGAATATATGATTTTGATAAACTATATTTGATTGAAATATATACAAAGAGATAATTTCAGCTTTCCTTATATTAGATTTCCGCCATCGCCATTTAAACTCTCTTTGATTTTATATAAAATAATGTTTTACAACTCAATTTCTTTTGAAAACCTTGTGTCTACCCTCTTACTAGATTTTTTATTGAATTGGGAGAAAAGCCACATAATGATCACCTACATTCAGTGAAACCTTGATAAATCTTGAACTCTTTGAACCGAGGTATTTATTACTGTGGTAACAAAATTTTGTAGCTGTCAAATGAAGGGAAGGTTATCGGAGGGATGTGTATGTCCACCACTTCATTTAGGAGGAAAAATCTGAACTTTATTTATTTTGCCTGCCTGGGAAGACTAGAAATTAACAAAAAAAGCAATAGTGTTCCTGGGAAAAAAATAGGCTTACACTGTTTTTAAACTAAATTCTAAAATTTTGTTGTTCCTCCACCCTATACTGGGCTTTTATATGTCTATATCCCCCCCTCCTCATATTTTCAGTCTAATCGCCGCCATGGGGTGCCTATGCCTGGGGCTAGGTGCCTCCCCAAGCTCATGGAAAGAAAAATATAGTAATAGCTGTATGTGGGCTAGCTTCTTTAAGAAAAATATTATTTAAAGTCGAAAAGCACTCACATCCAGGGGCTGGTCTGAAAGTCGACAGCACGTGAGCTGAAATTTTGAATTGATGGACAAATTACATTTGTTCCTCCATGAAAGATAAAAAACCTCTGACAAAGTGATTGACTTGCAAGAAAAGAAATCTATAGCTTGTTTTTGAGGATAAATATTAGTACAATCCATAAACTTAACCATGTACAATTGATTTACCTTTAAAGTTTGCTTTTCAACACCACCAGTGTAAATTTATTTGATTATGATGTGTAAATTTATATTTGTTTTCTGAATTAAAATATATGGACTTTGGTTCCATTTGTGTTGCTAACACATTCACTGTTCTGGGTTGTTAGTTAAATATGTTATTCTTTTTATAGAGCATGAGGTTGTAACCTAGTATTTTAGTACATACACAAAAGTTTTAATAGGTCTTCGAACTGAACTTTTTTATGGACATTAAGGGGTTGGTTATTTCATCTCTAAATATTAAAAAATACCCAACCCCTCTGTAGTTCCAAAACACCCACATAAACTATCATACAGCCTTGATCGCTGCCACTGTTAGGGTCTGATATGCCTGATGCCATGCCCTGGTTAATAAATGTAGGAGCTCCCAGCATGTTGGCAAATCAAGTTAAAACAGCAAGTAGAATGGAAGGAATACAGAAAGTCTTTGGGTGAAAAGGATTTGAAAAAGAAACGAAATACTGGCAAAAGGGTCAAAGATAAAATGAATGGCAAGATTTGATTCAACAACTTTCTCCACAGACATAGCAACATTCTGGGCGTCATAATAAAAGTAAGTTATTTAATGCGGATTGTGTACAAGCAATTTGAAACAGTAGAGAGAATCCTGGTTGAATCGAAATTGACGGAGCATATAATAATTTGCTGCATCCGAAAATTCAAATTTAGAGACCAGTGGTTTGAAGTTGAGTTTTCAGAATACCCGCTCATAACAATTAATAACGCGGAGAATATTTTGGGACGAATTCTGCCGCTAAGATTAAGAGGCAGGACGACAACTTTGAAACATAATTCTCTTCCTCCAAACTGCACCATAATCAACTGTAATACCATTTTTGGGCACCCGTATGGAAGACGAACGCAACAGGCCCAATAAGCATATGAATCCTCTGAATAGTGTTTCTTGAAATCCTTGGAAACCCTCCATCCAACAAAGCTGAGATCTCTGCCAATTAGGCCGTAGCCCAAACTATGTAAAAGACGGAAGCGAAAGAAAATTCAGATAATTTTAAACCAAAAAATGCAGCAAAGAATTATTTTAATACAATCTTATAAAATATATAATGAATAAATGAAATATAAATAATTTGTTCGAAAATAATAAAAATTATGGTAATTGCTTTGGAAAATTAAAAGTCTTCCACATAACTAATTTACAATGTAAAACGACTTAGATTTGTCGTCGGTTTTGACGAGGTTGACGCAAATGGACTTACGACGTAATAGAAAAAACCGATGATGTAGTCTTTCGTTCCGACAACTGACTCAAATTAATTCTTTTTCCAAGAGCAATATTTTCCAATTTAAATATATAATGCATTTATATATATAAAAAAAAAGTAATCTCCTTGGTGTGTTTTCACCTGGCCACAATTGCATACAGACAGTAATTTCAAAAAGTAAAACTTCAAAACAAGAAAAGTAAATTAGGTTACTATAATGTCCGAATTTCTCAGCCCTCACTAGTGTCCGATTTTACGCCAGTGAATGCAGACAGAGAGAAATTTATTACATTAGACCCTGATGTATCTGGGAATAGGCTGACGTCCTTCTACCTTCAACAGAAATTCAATATATCTATTTGTTGATGAGAATGAAACCCTACCCAGATATAATTCAAACTGAAAATTAAAAGTTTAATAATTTTGGTTTAATTTGCATTTAATTGCTTTAATTACATAAGCACATAAAAATCAGATTCTTTTGATTAGATGTCAAATATTTTTCACTTCAAACTTGCTAAAAGAAAATATGAAAAGAGAGCTTGTATAGTAAGCATTTAGAATTATAATAGATTTTGATCTTCTGTCTTCAACCTCCTGATGGGTGTGGCCCATCTCTCATCTAAAAAATTATATAACCTCAAGAACAACATCTCAAGGGTGAATTGGGGAAGCATTCTGCCCCTGCCGCCAGGAAAAATTAATTTTGTCTCTCTCCCCGAGCCAAAACTTACACTATATATATAAATAAGAGGTCTGGAAATGCTATAGTTTATTTTGTAATTAAATCTTATATTTTACTGTTTGTTCTATACCTTGCAATTTTAGATTTCAACCTCCCACTTTGTCAATCCAAATGCCGCCACTGAACATGTTTAGTATTTGAAAAAAGGACGTTCTCGCTGCTTTTTTATTGAAAATTAAATTACAGAAAAAAACATCATAGATACTTTAAAAAATTCATCCAATTGCGATTGCTGAGTCATGATGGACCACTTAATAACCGAAAACAATATGAAATGAAAAAAATTATAATTTTATTGACGCCTCAGGAACTTAATAACTTGTTGCTAAATCTGGACCACAGTGTAGGTACTTCATAATTGCGTCACAGGAAATCTATAAATAGAGGAAATTATTGAATCTTATCAATTTGAATGTTTCACCATACATACATCTTTCCTCTGAGCATCCTGATCTTTCTTCTCTAAATGTCCTTGGCTTTTCACCCAGTGAACGAAGCAGAAATTTAATAGAATTCTGGAAAACTTACGCATCTCAAAAAGTCATTATCGCCATTCCCCCAATGAAAGAAGATTCTTGGCTTTACAATCTGTTTTATCCATTGCTGTTGAGAGCCTAGGCTGCTCCTTTCCAGCAGGTTCAAACTGATACTAAAAATCTTTGATTTGCTTCTAATTCCTGTGTTTCAATTATAATCTTTGAATTGCTCAAACATTAAAAAAAGTGTATATTCCACTAGATTTTGATGTCTTAAATTATTTTCACTTCCTTAAACTCTGTGCTAGTATTAAGAAAGAGATGAGCAGTATATCCACTATGAACGCCTTGACCTCAACCCATGTGTGTCTGATTTCAACCCAGCAACTATAGTCCCACCCTATCTTATTCCCTTCCTAAACTAAACGAGGCTGCTTGATCGAAAGGAATTTGAAATACAGTCATACTCCAGAAACCTTTCCAAATCTTCTAGTGGTTCATAGTCAATTTTCCAGGCCATCCTTGTCCTACTTAGAAGCATTTGGTCCCCTGAACAGAGTAGCCTTGGAAGATAGTATGAATCTGATTCGGTCTGGGCAGGCTAAGGTCATAAAATCCTTGTAGACTGTCAGATGAATGTCAAAACCTCAAGGCAAGTAACCAAACTTCAGAACTTACAGATCAACTGATGTTTGGGTGAACCATAAAAAACAATACAATACTTTGATAATTCTGAATAAAAAATTAATGAAATAACTAGGCTAAAAACAAGTCTCTTGATAAAAGCGTCAAAGCCAAGGCAAAGTGGGAAATGACTACAAAAGTTAGGAATTATCTGTCAACAGAAAGTAATGCTGAAACGTTTTTATTATCTTTTAAAGAGTAATTAAGAAAAACAGTTGTATTAATGTTGGAAATAAAAAATTCAAGAATTTGGATGAGCCTGGGAGGGGGCTGTCGCCCGATAGCCCCCCCCCCCATCACAACAGCTCTCAGAACGAGAACAGTCCACTCTACCCCAGTAAAATGTATACTCCCTTCCCTTCCAGCCGCCCCATGGCTGTTGAAGCTGACACTATTTGCTATAGAAAAGTGAGATTCCTTTCTGCACTTCTACAAGTTTGAATCTAAACTAGGGATTCGTACTTATAAAACGTTAGTTAACTTTAACTCATCTAGCTTCTATACATTTGTAATTACTATCCATAATAAACTTCATTGATTATTAAAATTTAAGATGCAGAGATTTAATAAAATATAATTCTATATATCGATTATATAATAAGCCTTTGATATTTATCTAGAATTTGTATTTTATATAAATTTATTTTCTGAGGCGTTTTAGAACCATTAACTATATCCTTTCTTTTTGAAGTTTATATAATAAATGAAGGAAATGCCATATTTTATTGTTATAAAACATAACTTTACCCTTTAGGTACTATAAAAGAAAGTAAAATATCACCGAAATGGGAATTATGCCTCATAAATAAATACATGAAGAAATATAAAATCCCTTCTGGATACAAATAAACAATCGATAAAACTAAAAAAAGAACGGATAAAATTATAATATTATCAAATACAATTTTTAAAGTTTCCTGTATTTTACATACAGAAAATGATTTTCAATCTTTTTTTTTTTTTGTTTGGAAAGAAGAAATATATTCTCTGTTTTATTATAGGATCATTTCGAGCTGTGTTTGAAAATTAAACATAATTCCAGGTGACCTTGTTTTTCCTTGTCTTTCTGACGTTCGAAATGACCCACAAAACTATTTGATACTGAGTATACTCTCATTTATAAAGAAAAGGAAAAAATCTATGCATTTTTTATTAAAAAGGCCATAATAGACCTTATTTTAATTCCTTTTGGTATAACAAGTTTGATATTATTCTTTTGTGAATTTATCCAGTGCTTTACTTTAGAACTTGTAAAATTTTATCACATTTTTAAAGTTTTGAACCAATATTTATACTTGAATACTATATGTAAATTTGGTAACAATGAAAAAATTCTGTTTTATAAAATCGCTTCGAAGTTATTTACAAGAAATAACTGAAATTTATAAGATAATGTGAAGATTAATAATAATGTTTTATCCAATGGGTTGATAAGCAGTCGAGTGGCAATGATCCAAAGGCCCAAATTCATCAATTGATTTATTTAGTATTTTGGTTCTGGTACCAGAATTTAGTTTTAGCTGAAGTTATGGTTTAATGTCCCCGCCAACAGATGGGTATTTTGGATGACCTGGTCACTTTGATCCGTTTCGCTTCCCATTGATAACGAGAGCAAGCACACCTGAGCTGGTAAATTCTCCGTTAATTCTCCGCTTCAAAACCAACGGATCTGGAACCAAAAGAAAAACATCTGATTGTAATTTAAAGGAAAAAAGTTCTGATTTATAATATAAGGAACTAGAGTGGCGTTAATCAGAGGACACGACTTTTTCTACTTTTTTTTGATCCAAATTATTTTTAGGCAGGTATTTCTTCCTTCCTATAGCGTTCAAATTCAGTAACGCAGATTCTGATGGGGCGGGCAATTATCGCCAGCCCAGGATCTGTTTACATCATTCTAATGTAATATTGTTGGAGTTTTGAACTGGGCCCTGTGGCTCCCTATTATAGCGTTGTATTATAGGGATTAACGCCGTTTCTGGGCTTTACATTGAGCTGGTTTTTTGAGGCAGTTCCGTGTCTACTCTATTAGTAGCGCTGCATTATATTAGATTAACGCTGGCTTCTAAGCTTGCATGAGTTGGTTTTTTGAAAGGAAGTCTGTGCCCGTCTACTCTATTATAGTGCTAGCTATATTACTAACGCTGCTCTAAGCCATATAATTGAGTTGCCTGAAAGGAAGTCACCACTTTCTATTATAGTGCTGTATTGCGTTGTATTATATTAGATTAACGTCAAGTTTCTAAGCTATACGAGTGGGTTTTTTGAAAGGGCCCCTAATTTTAAATGCTGACCAGATGACGAGAACACCTGAGCTGTGACGCAATTCTTCAAACTTCCATTTCACACCAATGCATTGTCGTTCAGTTTCGGTTTGTAGCGCGACATATATATCAAAATTTCGAGGTCGGCAAATGGGTTATTTTCTTTGGGAGTCGGTAGAGAACCATTTGGGATCCTTAAAGCCATAAATTGTTTTTAAACACGCAGTCTAGTTTAAGTGAGTCTTCGGATTTCATTCTATAAAGTCTTACGTTGCTCTTTATCTGCCTGATTTTAGATTTTTTATGATGTCTAATACCGGCCAGGTAAATTACACCATTTTTTACACAGGTTATTTTATTATTTTCCATATTTATGCTTTATTTTAAACATCCTTTTTTAAATAAATTTTCAACTTTAAAGTGAATTTTAAAAATTTCAGCACCTTCAGACTATTTTAAATCATCTCTGTACTCTATCTTCTTCTAAAATTCCTAAAAATTAGCACCGATAAGCCCCAACATTTTCATTAATTTTTTTTTTTTAATATCATCTATGTCAGTGAAGAATTTTCACTTTTTTTTCAATGACGAAAAAATCAATATTAGAGTCGAAAAAAACGTGTTGGAAGATTAAAAAAATATTTGTTGTCGCAAGATGTGAATTAATAAAAATTTTAGTCGACTATAAATTCGAAAATTTTATTAAGAAATCATCGAAGTTACGAGGGCGGGTAAACAATCTAAAATATATTGGATCTTTTAAAGAAGCAAACACTGTTATAACTAGCAAGCACTGACGTTTAGTCTATTTGTTTACCAAATAGTTATTAGGGAACCGGAAGCATATGCATCTTCTTAACATCTATTTTTCGATTCCAGCTTCATAAAATGAGGACTTCTCATATTACGTAAATGTATAAGCATGAAAAAAATCTCACAAATTAACTTTTAAAAATATAATTAACAGGAGCTCCAATGATAACAAGAAACAGGTTTTTTTGCCTCTTTCGCAAAACACCATTTTTTTTAAAAAAAATTTCGATATGCATATATGAAATTCTTTAGTTGTATTCCTATGAAACTTTATACTATAATATTTACAAGCATTATCATCTGGTAAACCCATTTTATTTATTTATGCGCAATAATTTATATTTATGAGGCTTTTTTTCTTTATAATGAAAAAAAAAATTATTATTCTGATTTTCAAGTTACATGACATTCCATACAAACTTGTATTTTTAAAAAATGCGAATCAATTCAGTGTAATTATCGAACGTTTACTCACATGCTACGTTAATTTTGGAGTGATTTTATTCAGAATTCTTTCTTCTTCTTTCTCGATTTGTGGTTATGAGCTTGTCAATTATCACATCATAACACGTTTTAGATTTGCTATTTAAAAAAAAAAAACTTAAGAAATAACTATTTTTAGGCTATTGTGTAATTAAAACAGCTCTTTCTGCCTATAAATGCACAATTTTTACATCAAATATTATATTTACTAGGGGGGGAATCAAATTTCGACGATTTTCGTTGCCTAGAACGCCCCAGTTTCCTTATTTACACTATGCTAAAGTAGTGTTGTATAATGTTATATTAATGTCCGATTTGTAGCTAGAGGAGGGCAATTTTGGAATTGACCTCGAAATTTTGAACGGTGACGAGATGACACCTGAACAGTCACCTCACTCTTCAAATTTCTAGTCCATACCAACAACACACACGCTTATATTCATAACACATAAACAAATTATATTTGATCTCACATTATAAACGTGTAATTATAAGAGAATGTCGAACACAAGAACTCACTCACTTTTCTTAAAACCATAAAATTGGCATTTTTTAATGTTATTTGACCGACAGAAAATAAAATGTCATTGATCACAAGCATTAATGAAAATGAAATTAAGAAGCTGCATAAATGACAAAGTAAAAATCGATAAGACAAAGATAGCTGGCAAATTCAGCTAGGGAATGTGGATGGAGTTCCTGAAACAGCTTAGGGGTTTCTAATAACAATTATAAGGCAAATTCAGGAAGAACATAATGACGAGGAACAGAGCAACAACTTTCTTCTACTCTCCGGAGATGTTTCAGCAAGTCGAGGATAAAGACGAAGCATAATATCCAAATGAGGGTACAGCCAGAGGAAAGAAAAATCATGTTACCCCCTGGAGTCCTAGACAACTACTGTTTAATCAAAATAATGGTGTAAGATATATCAGCAAGTTCAGGATAAAGGGAACTACAATTTCTGTTTTCTACTCTGAGATGTCTAGCGAGATCAGGTAGTACGACGTAGGTGAATAGGAACGTGAGGATGGAGACCTTCATAACTAGTGTCTAATCATAATCATGATATGAAATTTATGAAGTAGATGAGGATGAAGGTTAAGTAAATCCAATTTATTTTTCGACACTGAGGAGATGATTCAGCAATATAAAGGATGTCAGGTGATGCAATGGCATATCAGGACAGAATCACAGGTGAATGGAGTGCAATCACAATTATATACAAGTTAGAGGATTACAAGGCAAGGGAATTTAAAATTTCTTTCTTCTACACTTAAAAAATGTTTCAGCAACATTAGGTTGGAGATGCAGAGAGAGGTTTATAAGGGTAGACTCGCAGGTGACTGGACTGTAATCACAATAACAATATAAAGTTTATGAGGATTTTTTTTTCTAAAATCTGATATTTTATACTAGAAGTATACTGACAAAGCAAAAACACTTAGGAAATGTGGAACTAAATATATAATAGTATATAGATATAAATATGTATATTGGCAGAAAAAAATAGCCGAAACATTTAAGAATTTTAAAAAAACTTTTAATTGGTCATGTATGTTTAATTTTTTTTTCGAAAGTCACATTTTCGCATCATTCAAAAATAACAAACTTAGTTATCGAGCACAGAACTTCTCAAAATTTGTCATAAAAGATTCTGTTTGAGCCATATTATTATCATTGATTTTGATTTTATATCTCATGATGAGATTGAAGTTATCGGAGACTTATGGATGGTAATAATAAATTTAAAGTCCGTTCTGCTCGTTAGAAGGCATCATTTTGAAAAGCAAGAAATGATAACAGAAAAATCTATATTCACTATTATGTACTTTAAGGGTAACCTTTAAAAAATTCGGCCTCGGCATTTTGATGAGTTGGCACATCCTAAGTCCACGGCCTCTTTCGATCTGGAAACTCCATTCCCGCGATAGTAGGAATTTTTATGACTCTAATAGCCCCGGGTAACCCGTAAGAAGGGGGTCAACCGTGACCTTCGCGAATGCCACAGTTTAACCCACCCTTTTTTGCTTGAAGAAGACAGTTGAATACCCCGTACAAATATTCCCCGACAGGATACAATTTTTCCCCGATTGGGTGGAGGCACAGCATCCCCGACGGTGGGTCTATGGCCCCCCGCCCCCCCCTCTGGCGCCACCCCTGACTAGGTCACCGCGGCCCTTCAGTTTGGTATTGGGGTCATACTTAATTTTAATTTTGTTAATACTGATAAAAACAGACATGATTGCATTTTTTTAATAATGATAAAGGCAAACATTTAATTGGAATTTTACAAATGCTGATGGAAACAAAGATTTGTGCAAATGATTTGCATTGAAAAAAGTGTGTGTGCGAGGGACAGACATAAGATCATAGTTTTTCCATGTTAAGAGTAGATTTTCCCTGTCTAGTTCCCTTTAATCGTGCATTTCCCTTTTTTTAAAAATATGCTTTTGCCACGATTCTATCCAAATGGTTCATGTCATAAACATTTTATGACCATCTCCACTCCACTCTCAAGTGTAAAATTTATTAAACATTTGTTCTAGTACATTTTTACGTAACTTCATTAAGTAAATGTATTTGTTTTGTAAATACCGGGACTGAAGTTTATGTTATTGTACATTAATTGGTTTAAGATTATAAGAAATATAACTTAGCAAGATGCATATAAGATAGTGAATTCCCGGGGATACAGAAAGTTCCTCCTTTAGAAACAAATTATGATGTCTGGTGTTCCTGGAAAAATGCTGTCTCCAAAATGAATGGCAAAGTTGAATAAACCTTTAAAGACTGCGATGAAGAACGGATCTTATATATTGTTACAAACATGGAAGGTCGCTTCCCAGCAATGCGAGTCTTAAGGTTGGGAAGAGAGTGTTACAAGGTTAAGCATGTAGTGACCTCAGCGACTCTTATGGCACGCATGACCTTGGCGACAAACTTGGCGATCATTTTGGTGACTTGGCGACCTTGGCGACAAATAGATGATTCCCGAAAATGCAACCCTTTTCTCGATATTTCTATTAAGGGCCGAGATCCAGGTTTTTCCTGAAAATTCTATGTGATGTCATGGCCTATCGGGGAGAGTATATAAGACCGCGTTTGGATCACAGCAGCGTCTTTGTTCGACTGGTTACTTCAATTTGAAGCGTGAACGTCTTCGGAGTTCTATCCGCTGTGTGAGCTGAGCTGTTATTGTCGTTACTAGTTATTTGCTGACTGTTTGTGCTGTTAGATATCAAAGTGCTGAACTGTCTTTACCTGTGAATTGTTGTCTATTTGCATTGGTAATCTGTGCAAGGACTATTGTTTCCTGTACCTGTGCTACGTGTTTTCCTGCATATTTGTAAATAAACCTTCATTCTCCATTATCCTGCGTGTTGGACTGTTTACACCATACACCCACGGTAGGATTTTGTGTAACAATATATATTTTTTTGTTGGGGGAGGGCACGAAGTCTTCTGTTCAGAAAACTACTTGTCATAAATATTTAAATGAGTCGACGCCGGTTGAAGGGCAGATCAAAATACAGACTCGTTACAGTCAAGAAAACAAACAAAGAATAAAAACCGAATTTTAAAATTAAAAAGAGGAATTACTGGAGAAAAAGATTGATTAGCGTACAGAACTGGAGAGCATTAATAAAATTCTTTCCTCTTTTCAGTGTAAATAAAAATCATTAATCTTCATTTTTGAAACACGATAACTACAATACCATTTAAAATATGTGCCTAAAATTTAATACTGTCCAGAAAATGAAATATAATGTTTATATGTTGATGATACGATGTGAAGCTAAGCAGTTTTGAGATTTAAGGCTGTCTTCGCGAAAAAATGAAGCGAAGGGCTCCACCGAACCCATCTTTTGGGGTAGAAAAAATTTGCTGATGATTACAAAATTTCATATGATTGTTACAGAAATATTATTCTACAATTAGTTGAAAGCCGTTTCTGTATAAAAATTATACGAAGGTCAAAATAAATACGCAAAGATGGATACAATTAATAATTACGAATGTATATTTCTTTTAGGAAAAAAACGTTTAACTACTTTGAAACTCTGTGGAGACATACAAAGTACTTTTTACCCCAATATATTGCAGTATTTTGTTTGCATTGATACTTCATTATAATTATAAACCGAATAAATATATTGAAATCATTAAAATACTCTTTTTGTTCGCTAGAGGGCACTGCATCTGATTCAGTCGAATCAGCGAAGAAGTGAAATTTTCAGGTTTGGCGGTTTTTTCACTTGACGGTTTGATACCTACTAGATTTCCCTTCGCCAATTTAAAATATAGAAACCCTGTTTAACCACATGGGGTCAACGCTGAAAAGGGACTTGCTTTTTTCTGGGATGTGTATGCTTGAGAGTAATTGATCCTGGTTTCATTGTTGTGAAAAAGGGCTTCTGTTTGTATTTACGTGGGTCTCCACACCACACCTCGGCCACAACCGTCGGTTGTGTCTCAGCGCGATTTTATTGGTTATTATTGAAACAATATTTGTTAGATAATTTGATATATTCCGAAATGTAATTAATAACTTGTACGCAGTTATACAATTAAGAGCTAAGGTAATTTTAGTTTTCCCTGTTGATGTGACTTTCAAATAAAAACTGAGCTAGTTTCAATCAGTTGCACTCTCATATAATGCAATAATTCATTTTAGAAAAATGTAGTATAATTTCTTCTATTATTATTCAGGATGTTAACAATTTTATTACTTTTTATTCAAATTCAACGAATATTACATACAAAATTATTACTTAGGTCGTTAAAAATTGTGATAGACTCTCAATCGTCAAAATTAAGCGTACTCAGATAGTTTTTCCTATTTAAGAAATATTATTTTGACAATAGGATACTTATTGGAGTTATACATTTTTTAAACTTCAACCCGAGATAGGAGGAGCGATGACGTGCCGCGTATGTGTACTCATATGGAATCAAAATTTGATTAAATTAATCAATTGACAAATTAATTTTGAAAACATCAAAACACTGTACTGTCATCGATAGTACAAAATTTTAAATCTCTTAATTCAGTCGTAGGTTAAAAGGACGAAGCTGGTACGGTTAGTACATCTGAAATAGGAATGGCAGTTCTTTGTCATCTGCATCTGTTAGGAGATAAATGCAATATAGTCCATAATATAACTTCGAAACTCCTTGAATCCTCGTTCATCCAGAAATTCAGTTTGACTCTTATTGTATTAACTGTTTTATTAGTTTAGTTTATTTAATATATTTGCGTTCCATTTTGAAACAACAGGAGGGCCACATCGGGACTCTTCTGAACCGTGGTCAGATGACGAGGACGATACCTGGGCCGATACCTTCCTCTCCGAACTTCAGCACCACATCAATGATAGGACGTTTGACCATCGATTCGTTCGTTGACCAGATTACACTAGGTTCACATATATTGCGGTTCTTAGATGGAATCAGGTTTCGAATCTGGTACCATCCGGCCCAGAAGCCGAGCCTCTACCACCAGGCCACCTCGGGTTCTGTTTTTTTTAAGGAAGTAACAAAAAAATTTACAAAGTAGCTTTAAAAAAATTAACTTTAAAAGGTTCCTTTATCCCAACTTTTCTAACATATGAAATATTGACAGTCAAATGTTATAAATGCAGATTAATCTATCGAAAATAAATCACAATGAAAACATGTTGCTCATGCTTTTTGCACGTATCCTGATTTTTTATCAAGATTTTTGATTACTTACTTTGTTCTTTGCTTTTTTTAAATTTAGATCTATTTGTATCTTTTACCTTGAGTTGTTTCATTTTTGCAAAGATGGAATTTTTTAAATGTATTTTTCATTCACTCACTGTCGTGCTAAGGTTTTAAAATTTTGCACACTTATGTGCTCTCGATGATACTACATTGTTTTAATATTTTCAGGACTTAAATATCACTTAACTGATTAATTTAATTACATTTTTTCCATACGAATGACGCCACGCGGTGGAAAATTCCAGACAATATTGATTTCAAGATTGCATAATATTCATAATTATGAATTATAAACTAAAGGGGAAGACCAAAGGAAGCAACAGAGGGTGAAATAATTCTGAAATTTGAAGCGAATCGAGAAGTTAGACCATTTAAACTGCATTAAAAATTTAGAATTTTTATAATCTTATGAAATATTTTTATTAATCATCAAATCAACGCATTTTTAATTATGGAATTCTTGTAATATTCTCATTTACTTGTTATAAAACTCCACTAGTCAATTTTATGAAGAAAAAAAAAACTTACTGAATTATGCTTAAACTTTTACATAATGTGGTTAATTTCTACTGAAAAATAACTAATCGGGAATATCAGTATATAATATCAGATATCATTTCAGTTATCAGTATATAATATCAGAGTAGAAGTAGCAGTACCGTCCTGCCTGTAAATCCCGTATTGCCGTCTGATTTTTTTTTTTTTAACGTAGGACTACGTTTCTCCCATTGGGGTCTCAGGAAGGAATTTGATTCACATGCCAAAACGACACAAAAAACGTTATGTGGGAGATCCTCTATATCTCGATAAATACATATGTTAAAACGTAACTGATGTCTTATTTTAGAGATAAAGGGTAGCAACAGAAGTTAGAAAAAAAAAAAAATTGAAAATCGGATTGTAGTTTTGCGACTAGTGAGTCGCAAAGTTGGGCAAAAATACGCATGAATTGGTGATGCGATCCTCTATATCTCGGTAACTACATATGTTGAAAACATAACTAATGCCTTATTTTAGTTCGATGAAGAGTTTCATATAGTTAAAGATGTTCCAATTATTGTCATGGGTGACCTTAATGTAGATGTCAAAAGGAATTAGAAAGCATTCGGTTTCATGAAGAAGCATTTAGATTTGAACATGGTGCCAACAAATTATCCTAATATTCTGGGAAATTCATATAATGATTCAACTTTTACAAGAAACATTAGTCCCGAATTATTAAATTATGCATGTTACTTTTCATATCATCGACCGATCCTACACACAATTGTAACATATCCACGCACGATTAAAGAATTCAAAACAAAAGAATTGACATTGTAATATATTTTATGAAGAAATAAAACAATTTTCATTGTAACCTTAGTTTCATTTTATTTCGCCAATTTAACATACATTAGCATTTCAGAAAAACCAAAGAGAATTGAGAGTAACTTCGAGAAATAAAAGAAAATAGAGTGTAACTTCGAGAAACAAAAGAGAATCACGAGTAACTTCGAGAAACAAAAGACTATCGCGAGTAACTTCGAGAAA
>BGPR01030591.1:7358-18570 GCA_013235015.1 Araneus ventricosus
AGAAACGGAGATTCTACTTAGGTAGCCGGTTCGTAACAATGACACCAATATTTGTATTTCAGATGCTTTTATTTCAAAGAAAAGGAACGCGTTTATTTTCTGTTTTAAGTATTTTTTGTTCGAATTTGTTAAAATATTCCTTATAATTAGTGTTCCCATACATCCCGTATGTATTAGTGTATGCCATACATCCCGAACTGTCACCGTTTTTCACTACTCAATCCTGTATTACTATTTGTCCCCTTTTCTCCCTAAATTCTGCGTGAGATACCCCCCGGGCGAAAGAAACAGGTCACCAGTAGAGACAACTGAAGCAATTTTGATTTGTCGCTATAATTGTAAAATGACTTGCACCCAATTTTATGATTATGTGAGAGAACAAAATGATTAACGTAATTAAGAAAGTAATATCAACTTTAAAATTTGATGATTGGGCTAAAAAGGATAAGCATGACATCTTCTTTATTATTCTACATGTTCATTTTATTGGATTGCTTAGAAATTGTTTTTTTATCCGAGTAAAATAAAACATTACCTACCCACTTTTTTCATGTTTTATTTATTTAGTACTTATAAGTCCCGTATCAAAATGCTTGGCAATTATGGCATCCCTATTTATAATGTCTTCTACTTCAAAATAATGTCTGAATTTTAAATCTTCATTCGAACTAAAATGTGTATATATTTAATGAGATTGTTTAGAATTGAAAAATTGAAACCTCCCTTTTTTCCGAAACGAATTTTTTTGGGGAGCTATTCAAATTGTGAAAAACCAGAAGACTCGTTAATTTTTAACTTTTCATTTGAATCTATTATAAATAAAAACTTGTTTATGATGCTTGTTTACAGATGAAAACTTGTTTATAAACTTGGATGTGAAAGTTGTAGAAATTTCGATTTCAAAACAATACCAGTGGCAAAAAAATACGCAAGTTTATATTTGTGAATATTTGACAAAAAGTTTATAAAAAAAATCTGCTGCAGTGAGAGTTATTATACCGAATGGCGCCATTTTCATAACCTTCAACTTCGCACCTTAGAATCGTCTGCTACTGTGAGTTCACAGACCAGAAGGGAATGGGGGAGAAGAATTATTGTGCTAACCTTCATATTTTTCTAGATAATCCCATGTAATTCATCTTGTAGATTTTCGGAAAAGACCATGAAGATCGCTAGCTGTCTTTCAGTAACCCGGGTTCATCTTTTCTGAGCATATCGCTGAACTATCAAAGAAAGAGACCTTGAAATGCTGAGAAAAGTTGGAAATTATTTTCGTTTTTACTTATTCTGGAAACGTGCGTCGAATATCCGTGGCTTATTTTTATTTCAATTGCTGTTCTGAGGTGTGAAACTACTTGTAAATTCATTTCAGCAACATCTGAAACAAACCGAATAGTTTCCGTTCATATGGGGAAAATTCATAACACATAATACATATTCATAAAACATTACCCATAATTAGTTTGATGGATTTTCATTCGGAAGTTTTTTATTACTTTAGTATAAACGTTTCATCCACAAATTTATTTTTGCTGTGTGCACTTGTCAATAAACGGGAATGCGATGAGACATATTGCAATAAATTCAGATGACACCAGGCTGTTTGGGCAGAAAATTCCATATTGTCTATTAATAGGGCTACCTTCCGCGTCTGGATTTCAAATTCACGTCCGAGCTGTGTTCGGAGCATTAAAATGTCCGGGTTTACTTTTACCAAATCTCGCCAGTGAATGTGGCGAGATTTGGTTGTAATGGCTAATCTGACGTTTTCGAAATTTTGATAACATTCCGCTATTGAAAGTAATCCATTTAATCCATTTTTTGCACTTTGCGAATATTTTTGATGACGGTTCCATTTAGACTGTTGAGACAAGCAAGCTGTCTGTGCTAATTGTAAAAGAAATACACACCGTCAAAGGGAATTCCGTTTTATCCTGTCCAAAATTCTACGAAAAAATGAAAAAAAAATTATAAGATATTCCTGAATAAAATTAACTCATCCGAAAAGTATCAGCCGAAAAACGAGATGAGAAAGTGGATGATCCTTCTTATCCCGGGTCCAGCTCAAACTAAAAATTAAAAGTTTTGGTAGTTTTGCTTTATTCTATTTTTAATTAATGTAATTTTGATTTACCAAACATTAATAAAAATTGTATCTTCTCTGCATGCTGACATCTAAATTTTTTTTCACTTCCTCAAACTCTTTTCGAGTGCTATGAAAGAGGATCATTGACAGGCAGCTATTAGAATTTTGTACTATACTTTGACCTCCCGAGACCCTTGCACCTGTCCCCAGTGTGTCCGGATTTCATCTAAAAAAATTATGGTAACCCTATTTAATAATCCTAAAATTATACTGGTTCATTGCATTCAGCCTACAAAATATCATGGTGATTGGAAAGTGCTACGGTATTTTCGAATTAGCTTAGCGCACTACAAATTGGCGATGTTCTTTGCAATAATCGATTTTTCAATTAACCTACGATACATACACCATCACTTAATGACAATGGTGTTTATAATGTCAAACTTTTTGTGTTTTTGCTCTTTCCGTTTTGTGTTTTTTGCTCTTTCCGTTTTGTGTCTTTTGCTCTTTCCGTTTTGTGTCTTTTGCTCTTTCCGTTTTGTGTCTTTTGCTCTTTCCGTTTTGTGTCTTTTGCTCTTTCCGTTTTGTGTCTTTGCTCTTTATCGTTTTGTGCTTTTGCTCTTTATCGTTTTGTGCTTTTGCTCTTTATCGTTTTGTGTTTTTGTTCTTTATCGTTTTGTGTTTTTGCTCTTTATCCTTTTCTGTTTTTGCTCTTTATCTTTTTCTGTTTTTGCTCTTTTATCTTTTTTTTTTAGTTCATTGTTGTAAACGATAATTTTTAAATTGTTCTGCTTACTCCTTGGGGTTCTTTGTAAGTTCTTTTTTAATGTAGTTCATTTCTTTTGTTGTATGTTTCCCCTCCGGCCTGTGGAAGGCCTTACACCCTCTTGGGTAGGCTGGACCGAGGCGGGTTGTACGTAAATAAATAAAATTACATTATCAGTCTGGTACATAGGTGCCCTACTAGCATTTTAAGATTTCAAAGCCAAATTGATTTATGGAAGTAAACGGAAAAAGCTAAATAAAATGAATAAAAGAAATGAATGGATGAAAGTAAATAGGACAATATCACAGTGACGAATCCATGTGGAGGGTGCTATAGGGCTGCAGCCCCCCCCCCCCAGGCTAAATCAAAATTCTTGCTTTTTTCACATCACTACACCTGCTTATTCTTAACCTCTTTTTCAAAAAAAAATAAATAAAACGTGCAACATTGCTTTCTGGCTTTTGACAGGCTCGAAAATTTTCGCGCTTTTGTAGTCATTCCAATCGTACTTGTAGCGTTGACGAGGTCGAAACATTTTTTGGCTAGTTTTCTCATTATGTTTTATTAAATTATCGAAAGTATTGTAATGTCCTTCGTGATCCGTATTATCAGGTGAGTAAAATTAAAGTGTTTTGACTTGCATAAGCCACGAGGTCATGACAATTCAAAATTTTTAGGACATCAGCCCCCTCCCTGACCAAAATCCTGGATTCGCCGCTTACAATATCCATATTATCTAATAAAAATATTGACCATATTTATGTAAGTATTTGAATAAATTAAAAAAAGAGCAGTATCTCCACTTTTTGCTTGACCATGGAAAATTTCCATGGGACATTATTTTTCGAACTAAGAAACATCCAAAGTTTCCGAAATAAAGTCATTTTATTCTGACTTAATGCTTATAAAATTATTTCCAGCATTAAAAGATAATTCAAAATCTTTTAATGAATCTAAATCATTGTCGAGCTTTTAAACGCGATATTAAATTTCAAGATTAAATAAAAAAATGTATCCAAGTTTGCAATAACAGAAAAATGAACCTTAAATTAATTTTTTTGTTTGTTTGCGTGTTTGTTACAAGTGAGTTTTTGCATTTAAAATTAGAAGTTATAAAAAATCAGTTTTTTTGCTCATAGAATTTTCTTAAATACATAAAGTTGTGTCCATGCATGTTGTAAAATTGTTTTAATTTACCTACAAGATTTTAAGAATTTCTTAAATTTTTTCGGCTAGAAAAACTTACCTTGTTAATAAACAAAGAGAAATTCAGTTAGAAATAGTTATTCAACAAATTTTCCTCAGATGTTGTTTACGTTGTAACTTAATGCTGCATAAATGTTACAACTTCATGATACAAACGTTTTAACTTAAGATGATTTTCTTAACAAATTCTGCCGGCAAAAATTGATGCATTGGAATGAAGGAATACGAAAGTTTTCGAAATCGCAAAAATGACAACGTTGACTAACCTAATCGTATATTAAATCTCTCTTAAAAATCTTTTCCCATAGTTTCGTCTTGTGGAACGTTTTGTCTTGGTAATAATGTTGCCATATCTTATAAAAGGAAATGAGTTCAAAAGCTTTGGTATCCAACTCTTTAATTATTTCAAGGTCAAAACAGTATGTTGGAAAACCTCAGCCGAATACTGTATAGTCCCAGTAAAGGAATAAAACGAGCGAATCTCAAGTTAAACATTTAATTCTGCATAAAATAAATATGGAAATAAGATATTTAGATTTATTTTGACAAAATTAAAAACGGCATTGTGAATTTCCCTGTAAAATAATGGAAGGAAGGTTGGAAGGTTCGAATGTGGACCCCTGACAGGATGTGATGGAGGCGGACTTTCCCTTAACTTTTAACCTCTCTTCTGCAGATGGCTTTTTCTTAAAGTGAGAAAGTCGGTTCACTCTACAACGCTCCACGTAAGGTGCCAACCTTTTTCCAGAGCACAGTTAAGCTTCTATCACAAAGAAAGCTATCGTGCGCTGTTATCTTGAGCATGGGCACAATGCCACTCAGCAAAAAAGTTTGTAGCACGTGACGCATTGAGACAACCAATCAGAGAGGATTTCGGTGTCGAGGAAGGCGAACTACGTCACCGTCAAAGTCGCATCCAATCGATTTGAATTTCCGCTGCTGACGATTTTTTGTCAGTATCGTGTGCATTTTCAAGCCGGTTGAATACAGCCCACGATTTCCGTCGTCATCTTGTCTGACCGGTCACGTGCAACAAACTTTTTTGCTGAGTGGCATTGTGCTCGCGCTCAAGTTAACAGCGCACGATAGCTCTCCGTGTGATAGTGTTTATAAGTAAAGGTCTCAAGTGGCCTGGTTTCTTTTGAGACAGGCTCGCATATAGTGAGAGGAGGGTGTAAACTTATGAAGATAGAATCCCAACTTATAGGGGAAGGTCGGGTAGTACCGGACACCTAAGCTTCTCCTATATTATAAAATATTTTTACAGCTCAGTTGGACTAGATTATATTCCATACAAAACTTTAATGTTCTATGAAAGCACATTTTAACACACGTTTTTCTAAGATAAAAATATCATTCGGGTTTTTTTTTTTTTTTTACTCTTCTTAGAGTCATTACATTTTTATCAATTTTAGTTGCGGTGGTTGTATCGGACACGAAAAATACATGCAAGAAGATAATTATTTTTGGTATCGCTAACAACCTTTCGTTATTAGACAGGGTTATTTTTTGAGAAATTTATAAAAGTACAAATTACAGATCTTAAAACCAGGTTGATATAGATATGAAAGAGGTATAAATCGGAAAAATTTAAAAAGTTATCGGTCTTTGAAAACTTAACAATTCGTTTTAAAGAAAATGCATTCTGTGATTGCATTTTTTGGTAAAATAAACATCACATTCATAAATCACGTTGTTTCCTTGAAGATCGGCGCAATTGTCGTGAGCCCAGCTTTCACAAATCCGACGCTGAATCCAGTTTTCTTCGAAGGTTTCAGCACAGTTGATGTAGTGAGTCCATTCGCCTCCTTCTCTATTTTCTTCTTCAGAATTTAGTTCCATTTTTGCTTTCATTTTCAAGTCTTCTTTGGATGTTCGAGATGTAATCAGTTTTGATCTTTTTACTTGAACTTATTTTTGCTTTTCTATCTTTATTGGAACTGCTCGGAAGTGGCGATATCTCCTCTAAAATATCTTGAGATGCAGTTGTCTGGGGAAAATCCTCAATAAGAAAAGTAGTTGTACTGCTATCATTTTCCAAGACTGCTCGAACTTCCATCTGCTCGTCTGCTACTGGCTTTGAAGGACCGGGGAAGCTCAAAACTGTAGTAGCACCATTGTGTCTGATACAACCCGAAGTATCTTGGAACAAAACATTGGTTACCACATAAGTATTAGTATTATGGAATGAAAAGGCGGATTTTATCGCAAAATTAGTTACCGAACATAGCCCATACATTAACTGGATTGCATCAGAGGATATTCTTTCCCATATGAAGCACAACTCTAAAAAAAGAACTTCAGGAAATTACAGAGATAGTAAATATTATGAAGAACTTAAAGAAATTCCAGACATCGGATCCATCTTCAAATGGACAAAGAACAGAAGAGAAGACATAATTTGCGCCAGGATTTTTTAACAAAACATTAATAACACCAGGCCTTTTGAATCAATTTAATCTTTCAGACAATCCAATGTGTAATACATGCAACGTTGTGAACAATCTGGATCATATTTTACTTCACTGCTCTAGGTATTCAACCATTCGTGGTCATCTCTGGAACAAACTTGGACTTGTTTCTTCAACAACCTACAGATTTAAGGAACTCGCAAGCAAAGTCTTTGAAAATAAACAAAACCTTCATTTTTTCCTCCAGAACCTGAAGTTTTTTGACATTTTTTAATCTGAACCTTTTGTGAATACGGGGACGATAGCCTTTGTAGCTAAAAATCCCAAAAAACACCTCAAATCAATCAATAAATCAAAGTATTAGTAAACCTAAGGAGATTTACGGCCTACAACTTTAAAGACAATAAATGTTGTTTTCAATAATAAACAAAAAAAACCATCTTATAGTCACTATCAGGCAAACTATGACAACCTGAAGTTATCACCGTTCATTCAAAAAACTGTTGATAAAACTAAATTTTCTGCCACGTGTCGACAACACTGCCGTTTGACTAAATATGGCGGCATGTGAACTTTAAAACTCCACCCAACACCCTGGTGTCTTGACAAGTCCCGCCTCCTACAGCAAATGTAAGAAATAACGAATGTCCGACACTACCCGACCTTCCTTTATTAATGTAATCATGTGTATTTGACGACTTTGAGTAATTTTGAGAGTTTAATGTAAAATATATCTACTACATCATATCTACATGTCAGCAAGAAAATAAACGTGTTGAATCTCAGACGTCTCATCACTGCATTGGAGATAAGTACTCGCATTTTGATTCGATTAATTTTAAGTAAAAAATTTTTCTCCTGATAGCATGTGCAATTTACTTGTGTACAAACGGTATGCTGTTTCTGAAAAAGCTGATGCCAGTAATAAACTGTTAGTTTCCACTATTTTGTAAATAATTAAAAATGTTTATTGTTTGACCTTCTCTTGTTTGTTTTGCGGTAATTGCAATCTTCCCAATTATCGTCTTGTTTTTCGTTCCGATTTGATAAAAATAAATATTATAAACCCCACATTTTATGTCTCTAATTAGAGAATCTAAACACATAGAATGTTAAATAGGCAGCTCATGTCAAAACATTTTTACAATTTTTGGAAGAAATTTTTCAAAGTTTAATTACCTTTCCGCATAAGATTCGATTTTATTACTTTTGGTATATCGATTTTGAATAACCAGTCTCGCAACAACATCGTTACGTTGTAAAAATTTTGGAGAGTCGCTCAAGCGTGAAGTCCAAAACGAAAACGATAATAAATGCGACATTAAAAGATAAACAACTCGAAGAGAAACTTCAAAGAGAGTGCGAAACTCGAGTGCGAATGACCCGCATTCCTGTTTTGTTTTTTTGTCCCGTCGCAGGTGTCAACGACATCTGCGCACGCGACTCCCCCCTCTCCCGCCAAAAAAGTCACTCGTCAGGTGGGAATTCGGGCCTGTCCTGCTCGAAGGTTTACCGTTAGATTAGTCCACTCCACCCCGGTACTTTTTCTTTTTCCAACCGTTCTCTATTGCCGCCATTTTCTTTTTTCCGTTGTAAATCTTTTTCTTTATCCGAGGCAGGTGAATATTTAAGTGTTTAACTCCTGCAATTCTGTGAAATCATTTCTCTTTTTTAAAGTTTTGTCATTTTGTATGAAAATAAAGTGACCAGACGTCCCCGATTATCCGGCAAGGACCAAAAATTTCTGATTGAGAAAGAGACCCGGATATTTTCTAATTTTACCAACCTTCCAGCGGTGCGCTAAAATCATTTACACGAGCGGGCGCGCGTCGTACTTTTTACGACACCATAAGTTTCTTAATTTTTACCCTTGTAGTTGTAAGTTACTTCATTATAGTAATAAGAGATACATCAGAAAAGCAAATCCTTTCATCAGGAGTGAAAATTAATTTTTATATTTGCAAAATCTAAAATTACTAGAAAATCCCCCGTCATTCCATGACGGGGCAAATTGCCTATTCATTCTAGAGATTTCCCGTCAAATTTGACGTGTTTAAATAGATATATATGAGAGAGAAATGTTTAACATTGATCGAAAACAAATAAAATAAACGTATGTTTTATGACAGGAAATATTTTTTTATTTACATATTTCTTTATTCAAAAAACCTCTTGGTCTAAAAAAAAGTCTATAAAATCTAGTAGATATAATCTAGATAGATAGAAAATCTAGTTACACAACAAAGCACTTCTCTGCTTGTTAAACGTTGCCAAAAAATATTATCAAATTATATCATCACGCGATTGCAATGAGATGCATCGTGACGTCCAAACTATATCACGCGCATGATATACCACTGACGTAATTTACTACTTTCTATTGAAAAACGGAAATTAATTTGAAATATATGATTAATATAACTTAAAATTTCTCGGGAACTATTGATCACAGCGAGATAAATTGTATATCAATCGACAGAAAATTTTATTTCACTATTTTAGAGCTATTAAATTTGAAATTAGAACGACAATTACACTTTTAAATTTAAAATTACTGAAATTTAGACTCCCTAACAATGAAATAATGCTGTTTAACATCTCGCAGTACTATGGCGCGAGTTTTATTGTTGGTGACGTCAGAGCGTTACCGAGAGATCTGGGCTATTATATTAGTAATACTCAAATCAGAGAAAGCGATGAGATTTAATGCTATTATTTTCTAAAAAAGTTATTAAGTAATATATAATACAAAAAGTATAATACCAACTAAGATTGTACAACAGAGACTTTCTTCTTAGATTGTTATCATTGTCCTTTCATTCGAAACACTGAACTTTTGCCAGAAAGTGACGCTTACTACTATAAACATATTTCACCTATTGCATTTCAATGATCTAATGTATTTGATGATCATTTTATTTCTTTCAAACAAAAACCACAAGCTTTTTTTTTTCAATGCTGGTTGCTATTCACTTGCTTTTCCTAGTTGTGATGCATCATTTAGATTTAAAGACAAGGTAATGTCATAAGGCGATGATCAGATTTTTGGGTTCGAGGTGTGAGGTGTTTTCTAAATCACATTTTTTAAAGAAAAGTTAGAAAAAGAAGTCGGTTGCAAAGAAAATGTGAATTCTCTTTCCCAATTTTTGCTATACATTTAAAGTCCCGAATTAGATCGTAGTGTTCCGACTTTCGAGTCTTCGTCCGGGATTGAAAAAGTGTCCGAAATTTGAATTATATAATTTGCACGAAAAAGTGTTTAGAATGTTCTGTTTCTAAACACTTTTTCGTGCAATTGCTCGTGACGTCAAAGTACGGGCTGGCGCCAAGGCGGCAGCGTGAAGAAAAAAAGAGAAATTCTCAAACTTGAAAAATATAGTTTTAAAATTTGATGAATATATTATTTTAGTTTCAACAAGACTACTATATAATCTTAAATATAACTGAAATTAAAAAAAAAATTCTCACCATAATATTATTAAGTCGTAATTGCATGTAAAACACGCATATTTCTAAGTAAAAGCTTGTTTGACATTTATAATACAGAAATTATAGAATTTTAAAAATACGTTAGTTGGGGGGGGGGGGGGGGCATATTGTTGCCCTGTCCAGTTGGTAGAGTCGCTTCAAGCCACTTCTTGCTTGTTTATGCTTGTAAAGATGGAACTTTGCAATCGATTTGTCACTCACTTTTTGATGTGCTAGACTCCTGAAATTTTGTACACTTTAGAATTCTTGACTACGATGAGTGACCTGGGGATAACATTTGCTATTTAATACTTGCTGCTTCTTCAATTATATTAGTTCATTTCTTTTTAGATGAAATACTTTTAATACTATTAATAATTTATAATGCTGTTTGTTGTTTTTAAAGGATTTCATAATTTAAAAGGAGTAAGAAAATAATTCAGTATTAATTCACATTTGTCTTCATACAACTTTCTTTTTTTTTCGTAAATAAACAATATTTTACAATTGATTTAAAATCCTTTATTCCAACTTTTCATTCCAGCAAAATTACCCATTTCTTCTTCAAAATACAACATTCGGGCCCAAGGACATTCATGTATATAATAATTGTACCACGTGAGTTCAGGGACCCTAGGACCATGGGTCCCTGACATTTTGCTAGTCTTGCCTAATGGCGTACCGACTGAGGGACAAGTAGGGTATCAGATACCCTAGAGCCAGTTTTAGGGTGGCACCATGTAGTCAAAATATTAATGCGTTTATGCCATTTTTTAAAGCAAAATATGATGAGGAGAGTAAAAATAATACCATGCCCTGGGGACAATTTATGCTTCTTACGCCACTGATGACGATTGGGATTAAAAAATCCATAAATTTTCCTCACTTCACTTACTCTCGCTACACCACTGGCCGTGGTAACAAAATTTTAATGTTTATCTCCCTTTCTAAAAGCAATCACCACAAATCGGCGAACAAGTACCGGGCGCTGTTTACATAAGCCAAGTCACTAATGATACGTGGGGGGAATCGTATTCTGACTCGGGCGCCACTTACCTTTGCTCCGCCACTGCCTTATATTGTCTAAATGTATTATAACGTCCAAAATTTTACTGTAAACATTATCCTTTCAACTAATCTTTGGATGTAGATTTACGTAGAGAGAGAAATAGGATTCAAACAAAACATTACCGAGTTTATGCCATTTTTTTCAGAGAAGCGTAAAAATAATACCATGCCCCGGGCACCATTTACGCTTTTTAAGCCACTGATGTA
>BGPR01030592.1:0-18569 GCA_013235015.1 Araneus ventricosus
GGTATGCGAGCGCCGCGGCGAACAAAAGTACCGGTGAGCGCGCTGCGATACGGTCAGCAATGAGAGCGATGTTTGAAGGCAGAGCGTTATTAAACGCATTAGAGATAGCGACGAAGATGAAGAACCGGTACAGCAGATATCCACAGCCGGCGAGCGAAACACCTGCCGCAGCCGCCACAGGCAACGCCACACGCGCAACCAGCGCGATAAGAGTGCCGCTTAGCGTTAGCAGCAGCGCCGAACCAGGCGTTACAGCGCCCTGATCCCGCCTAGTTTACGGTTTTAGCAGGAAAATGAGCAGCAGCTGGCGCAAGCAGTACGCTACATATTTGCAAATGGCGCTGCGTTTACGCGATGGCGTCGTTACGATACGCGCGTCGTCCAGCGGTACGCGAGCACAACGCGCGTCAACGGCGTCAAACAGAACCAGGAAACGCCAATGGTTCGCCCAAACCCCAGCGGCGTTGCCATACGCGACGCAACCAGCGTCGGCCGCCCGCGCGTACGCAGGCCATGATGCGTTAACGTTGTTACGCGGATAAGAGCGGCCACAGCATGATGCGTTGTTGCAGCGAACCGGCGGCGCCTGCCGTTTTGTTGCGCGATGAGCAGGCAAATATACACCGCGCTAACAAACCGCGGTTACGCTAAATATACGCGAAGATACATTGAGCGCACAATGGCGCACTAAAGCAGCGCGGTTGATTTAACAATAGCCAGGCAGGGTAAGGTGGTATAGTGTAGAAGAGGCACAGTGACAGGTAGCAGACAGGTATAGAAGAGGCAGGGCAGAAGGTAGGCAGGGAAGGGCAGGTAGCAGGACAGCCTGTAGAGAGGTAAACACCAGGTAGAAGTGTAGTGTGTCGATCCGATCGACATTTAAACATGAAGATCCGATAAACGACCTTCGATCATAGATATTGATTAACAACGATAGTATATCATAGTCGACGCGATATCGATAGCGAATCAATGATGATCCATCCACTTTCGCTTATCCGATTGATCTGATGATAGTTCAGAACTGAATCAGGACCGAACCCGATTTGGGATCAGATCTGTAGCTCGCCTCGATCCCCTAATGGCGACCGGATCATAGTATTTCTCTTTATATACTTCAGTAAAAGCGAAGAGCAGCTCAATCTATGGTCATGTTTAATAACAGACATTTTTAGTGAAAAGAAAAGGGAATCTTTCAAGATTGCTTTGTACTTAAAAATAAAAAGATTTATCAGGTCCTATAATGGTCGCTGTACACGTAAAGAACAAATGTCTCTTTTCAAAGGCATTTTTCAGAAAGTACTGTGAATTTTTTTATGAGGCTTAAATTGGACCTAATAAACTCCTAATGTCAAAAGTGTTAAGGCTCAACATCCGTTAAATTTGCATGCAAAAATTAGTGAACTTAAGAATATAATTTCAGAACACAGTTTCTTGAAATATGGGACAATGGGATCAGATCCACATTAAATAGTCACTGCAATATTCTTAAGAATCATCCAATAGCGTTGTTCTCAATAATTGGTACTATTGCGTCGATATATTTTAAGAAGCTAGCAAAACAATGCTAAATTCCGTATCTATGGAACAATTAATCTACCCTAATTTAAATGAGAGCAACTATTGAAATCCAAAATTTATTTTTCAGCCATACTGAATTGTCCATACGTCAATAATTGTATATTAATAAATGATTCACTAAATTAAAGTTTGACAGAGAGGTTACAATAAATTCAATTTTTAACAAAACAGAAAGTAGATTTTCGGTCAATCATTTCGCCATAACTCATAATAACTATTTTAACAATAGTATACCGGACGATTCTAAGAAAATATATTTATTTTCACGATGAAAATGTTAAAATCAACTTAAGGTATCCGAACACGTTCGGAGCACTTTTTTCTTAAATTGCGAAATAGAAACACCAAAATATGCTTTTTAGATTCGAATTTAATAAAGATTAATATTAGCGTATGATTTTTGAGTATAAAATATTATAAATTTACAAAATTCTTGAATTTCTGCTGCTTTTTAGAGGAAATTTCCCAAAACTTCAAACATGCTACAGGTCAAACTTTTGTAATAATTCAAATAAAACTAATACTAAAATAAACTACATACTGTGGACTAGTGCTTGTACTAGAATCTTAACATTCTTTGGATAAATAAAAATTTTAGAGCTAATCGAACAATCATTATAAGATTTTCAGCAAATTTTCTATGTCAGTTTTCAAATAAAAGACCATAATTTAAAAAATATTGTTACAATATACATTATTCTAGTACATTCACTAGAGAAACATTTGAAGAAAGTGTTCACAAAATTTCAGAACAATCGAATGATAATATCTTGAGTTATCATGTTTGAAGTTTGAAAAATATGCATAAAATCTAATTTTGAGAAAAATCAAATTTTAGTTTTTCCACGCGCTCAAATTATGTTTCTAAACTTTAAAAAAAATTCCTAAAAATATATTGACATCATATTAGCTTGCAAAAAAGGAGTTTAAAAGAATTTTTGACAGGTTTCTGTCCCTTTAAATGACAACTTTCGGCTAATTAAACGCCCATTTCCGGTTTTCGGTTTGTTATAAAACAATTAATATCTCATCTTCTAATTAACGTACCGACAAAAGTAAATATGTTTCAGAAAGGTAAATGAATGAACTATCGAAAACATCAAAAATTAAAAAAATGGAATTTTGGTCGAAAATCGACTTTCGAACGTGTTCGGATACCTTAAATTCCTTCTGATCTAAAAAGATTTTCAGGAAGGTTTTCTTGTTTAGAATATATTATGCTTTATTCTAAAGGTAAAAATTTTCAAAATTATAAGCTAATTTTATTCTAAACGTAACACAGAATTTTATGTTTAGAATAAATTGAGATATGAATTTTAGATTTCATGGAATTTAAGTAACCTTTGTCATTTCCATCCTGAAAACAAATACATTTTCTAAGAATTCACCAGCAGCTGTTGTTGAAATTATTATAAAGACTGTTGGTTTGCTGATTTCCCCAGATCTAGAATATCTACCACCCTTAAGTGCTGTCAAATGGCATGAGTAATTAAGTAGCAAGACACATGGTGATGACATTACGTGAATTCAGTTCATTGCAGGCGTTTCTTTGATTTTTAAATCAATTCTTAATAACTTTCAGCTCTTTCACTAGATGGCACACCTAGATTTATTTATTTTGACATATGTAATTCTAAATATATATTTTTGTTAATTTTTAGTACTTATTATTACTTTTATCGCATTTACAGCTATTTCTGCAACCTGAACTGTAATTCGTTTTAAATTCTTGCTATTCAGTTTCACTGTCGTTGCTTTCTACTTAGAAAAAATGAATGTTTTTTTTTTATTTTCAATATTGCAACATTCTCTCATATGTAGATTTCTCGTTTAATATTTATATTCATATGGGATATTTTTGTGATACATGTTTTAAGAAAATTTAATTTTAGTTATTCTATTACAAAAATATAATCATTCATATTCTTTTACAAGTAAAATTCTAAGGCTAAATGAAAATGATTATACTAATATTTCAATTTAATATACATTCTTTTAGAGAGAGTCAGTCTTTACCTTGTTTTGTAATTTGCAGTTAAAGAAATACATTGACATTTCAAAAAAAGTCCTTAAAAAAATAGAAAAACTATCTAGCTGAAACAATGTTTGCGGAGCAATCTATCTACAATCTATGCGCATGGTATTTGTTTTTCGGACGAAACAAAATAGTACTCAAAACGACGATATGTGTTGATATAACCGAATGAACTTTCACTGAAAATAAATGACGATTTTAACCAGTGCAAATTTGAAACGTCCAGTACCAATTTTAAGACAACTAATGTTCAACATGGCTTCAGCAAAATAACAAAATAGGGTGTTGTTCACGTCGGGTGGCACTTAGAAAGGGGTGATAAAACCAGACATGCAGAAAAACCACTTTATCGCTGAAAAGTGTCAATTGTTGTGTAAGTAGAATAATAATAAAAAAACCCTAATGTAATTTATTCGTATTTTTCGACTTTCGTCGTTAATTGCAAGTAAGCCTGGTGGTATTCAGCGAGTTCGCAACCTGTCTGCGGAGCTCGAAGGCGTCAAACAATAAAATACGTCAACAATAATTTTTTCCGTGGTTATAGACCAAAAGTAACTTGCAAAGTAAGGCAGGTTGTAAGTTCGTCTCAGGCGGCAACATGCTCAGCTATGCCACTGCATGGATTCCACAACACATCGCAGAAGAATCGCACGACGGCAGTACCAGCGAATATCATAAGAGAAGAACGGGATTCGGCATGCCTAGTATTCCGGGATGCGCAGAATTCTCCAGAACGCCAGTTTCTACAAATCTATTAACAAGGTATATTAGGCATCTAATTGTTAAAGGACTTTTTCTAGGTTTCATATTCTTCTGCTATCGAAATTTCTCCAACAAGTCGGCTCTGCTTCAAGATTAACACAGGAAAAAAATCACTAGCAAGAATTTTTCTGGTTTAGCTAACATTTTTTTCAGTCTCGCCAGACTAATCGAAACGTTTAGCGTCACTTGCTTGTCACGATATATTCTTTTGTAATTTTAATTTTTTATTCCAAATGAAATAAATAAATAATATTAAATAAATCCTCATGCGCATGGAATATTTATTCCGCAAACCGTTTTGCAGTCTGATTATTTTTCGATTTTTTAAAATAATTTTTCTAAATGTCTACTGACTTTTTTGCCCACCCTGTAATATTTGATGTAACATTTACTGAACAATAAGTTCATTCGAATAGATGAACATTTCTGAAGTTTTGATTCACGTTTCTTAATCTAAATTCAAAGAAGGTAAATGCCATCTTTATTATCTTCTACGTGTACTAATAAATTGTGAATAAGATAATAAAAAACAAGAAAAATAAATATGACAAAAAGTATTCGAGCATTTCAAGGCCACTTATACTTGCTATGATAATTTTCATGTTTGTAAAATAGGCATTAATGCCAATTAATATTAATGCTTTTTTCCTTTTCTTTATTGTCTGAGTCATCTAATATATATATAGTAATATTTATTTAAAACGACCGATCGAAAAGGACTACTGTTACCGATATTACACACTAGTGTAAGAAAGTAAGAAAATTTTCAGACTTGGTCGATTATTTCTAGAACTACTGGACAGATTTTAATGAAATTTGATATGTACCTAAATTGATACAATACAAAACAAATAACCATTAAACAATTGTAATACACACGCATGATCGTGAGTAACACTCGTTGGAGTCTGAAGTTATGAAACAGCGGTTACAGAATAAACAAAAAAATGGGTTAATAGGGGGTATGGTCCCCTCTTACAGATATGCAGGCCTTGCAGCGTGACTTCATACTCGAAATAAGGCAGTTTATCATTTCCTGTGGCAATTGGTCCCACTCGTTCAGCAACGCTGTTTTCATTTCCTGGATGGTTCTAGGAGGGGGCTTGCGAGTTGCAACTGCCCTCCCCAGAGCGTCCCAGACATGCTCTATAGTGTTGAGGTCTGGATATTTGGCTGGCCAATCCATCCGGCGAATATCCTCACTCTAGAAATTCGTCGACCAGATGAGCTCTATGCGGCTTCGCGTTATCGTCCATTAAAATTAACTCAGGTCCAACTGCACCCCTGAAAAGGCGAACGTAGGGCTCCAAGATCTCATCCCTATACCTCACACCAGTCAGAGTGCCTCTTTCAAAGACATGGAGAGGTGTTCGGCCATCCAACATGATGCCTGCCGAGACTATTAAACCCCCTCCGCCATAATGGTCGATTACGCGGACATTGGAGGGTAGGTAGCGGGTCCCTGGTTCTCTCCATATGAACTCACGGCGAGAATCGGTGTTTAGGCTGAACCGGGACTCATCAGTGAAGAGAACGATCGCCCATTGATCCATACTCCAATCTCTATGCTCTCTGCACCATGCTAAACGGACTCTCCTGTTCGTAGAAGTGAGCAGGACGCAAACAGCAGGTCTTCTTGCAAACAACCCTGTCTCATGAAGTCTTTTGGAAACAGTCACCCTTGATACATGGGTTCTTGTGGCTGCATACAAGTCACAGGAGAGCTGAGAAGCTGTAGCACCCCTGTTACGCATCGCTATAATGGACAAATAACGCTCTTCTGTGGCCGTGGTGGCTCTTGGACGACCTTGCCCAGGCTTTCTCTCGATGGATCCGGTATCCCGGAACTGTTTCCATAAGTTCCACAAAAGACGGTGGGAGTTAAATTGAACTCTCTACATATCTGGAGTTGAGAGTGGTCTGCTTCTAGTCTCCCCACAATTCGCCACCTCATTCCATCATTTAAACGTTGGTGGTTACTCATTTTTACTGTTACAATTTGAATTTTACCGATTGCTGCAAAATAGCACCAAGAAATTCGCCTAGGTGTGATAGCGAACGAAATGCGTCTTACCCTACGCGCGCTTTTCAAGCCTGTTTCTCTACTAGCTCCGCCTACACACCCGTGTACGCTTGCGTATTTGACGTACAAGATTTGCATTTTCGTCTAGAAGTAGTGGTTTTACATTCAGTTCAGTTCTTTTCATGAAATTCGATAAAATATGCAAATTCTCTTAATTTTTTAACCAGTGTAAATGTTTTTATCACGTCGACTCAACTACTTAGATTTGAATCTTAGACGAAAAACGCACTAAATTGCGTCAAGTTTCAGAGATAGAGGTCAGAATCCAAGCACTTCGTCAATCAAATCGCCTCTTGTGGACTTGTCTTGGCTTTACGCAGCTCCGATTTTAATGCCAGGTCAACTGATGTATTATTTCTTCTTCCCTCTCTAGGCTGGCCATCACTAACTAACTAACACTACGACCTGTCCCCGCACCTTAGATCATAGTGGCCCCTTACCGGTTTGAATGGACAGTCGTAGACGGGTGTTATCAACACCCGCAGGAAACGCCAGACTATGATGTCCCAACAACTCAAAGAAAGCTGACTACTTTACCCATTTCACTCCCCAAAGCCGCCACACCACATCCCTAACAATGTGCACACCAGTTAATGAGAGTTGAAAAAAGAACATTACAAAATAGTGAAAGAAATCAGTCTCTAAAATGCAGTCCATGAAAAGTCCACAATAAAGGCTATCGCTGGTTACATTTATTTTTCTCAGCTTTTTTTTCTGCCATATGTTTGGCCGGATGGAGGTTGGTGGCATGACAACGGATGCTGCCATTCCACCAGCCTCCACGTAACTGTTCCGGCCCCATCGCCAAATAAGTGAAGGGAAGACAGAGGAAATCAGATGCCCGGAAAATGAGGTTTAAGACGCCACTTATTATGTTTCTGTAAGAGGTGCAGGATGACTCCGAGATATAAATGTAGTGATCATGAATTAGGAATAATCTTAATCTAACACTTGAATCTTATATACATTTACATACAAAGTTGATTTTTAATCAAGATAAAATACTAATAAATTGATGTAAAAAAATAAGAATTACTGGAGTACACAGAACGACATTCGTTTCCTTTTGTTACATGACATTCTTCGGAAAACAAATATGTGAATAATTTTTCTAAAATACAATTCAGTTAATTATAAATAAAAGCTTTCGGCTATTTCGAAGCAAAGTTGCTTTTAAAATATTATATTTTTAACTGTATTTTCTTGAAAATTAATTTTGCAGCACTGCTCGTTTCTGAACCGACGAGCCGCCATTGTCTGCGAAAGGGGCTCAGCAGTTTAGCTCAGTAAAGTCAAGGCAGAGTGTGGAGCGGAGCAAGCAGATGACTCGAAAGTCCTTTACCCTCGCTAAGCCACTGGCTCAGAGTTTATTAAAACATTTTCAACACTAGATGTACTCATGCCGCTCTGTTCAAAGATGGTAATATTAAACGATGGGCTTGTTTATACAGGGCGCATACTTTAATAGTGACCCAATAGCTATTTTCTACATCCGCATACACTTCCATCGGGAAAAAGTTTCGAAATGACGTAAAAAATGATATTCTATGTTGTTTGAGTCAATAAATGTACTGCAGAAGAAACTACGAAGTCTGAATTTGGGTACAGTCCCCCTGGTACTATCAAACATATTTAGTAAAACATTGTTGACGCATTAACATTTTAAATAAAAAAGTTTCCATTCTTCTGCGACTAAAATTGACTGAGTTTTGAAGCTTTGAATTGCATTATTTTAAGCCACTCAAAGCAACCACCTCGTTGATTCGGGGATTTTTTCGAGGCTTCCATTGAAACCGTCTATTGTCAGTTTAATCGCAGAATAGCGATTCTTCGTTGCTTAAATTGTAGAAAAATCTAGACTTCTAAATTATGTGAGAAGTGCATTTATGTACTCAAAAAGCCTAAAATATAATTCTTTACGTCATTTAAAACTTTTAATTTTTCCATTTGGAAATATTGGCTTATATATAAATGTATAGAAATTATCTACTGGCCACGGTTAGAGTGGACACAGTGCATAATAACAGGATGTCATCGACTTTCCATGGTCTCCCTAATAACAAAATTATACGATATCTACAAGACGCTGTTCAAACATCTGAATGCTGCATAATATCGTGAAGATATCATCACAACATTGTAAACTCTCTTGAATTATGAGGCATCATATCTTGTAAGACTTATATGAATGGTTCTAATATGACAATTGACTTGATTGAGCTTCAATGGAATCACCTGCTGTAACTTTCAAAATAGAAAAGAACTATTACGTTTGACTGTCCAGCGAACGAACTCTATTAGCACAAGGTTCTCTACATTATTCATACGATATGTTTACGACGTGGGGCGGCATTCAGAATATCGTTGCAACATCGCGGAGATACCGTAAAATATTTTGGGCTAATAGGGAAACATATTAATCTCTTCCATATATAACCATTTATTTACATTTTTATAATAAGATAACGAATAATCATTATTTTTCTTGTTGAAAGAAACAATTGGTATCTATTCAGATACTGTAAATTATTCTTATTGCGTCAAATAACTTTTGTTGAATAATTTCGCAGTCTAATCTTCCTGATTTTTAAAAATTTTCTGTATATTTCTTGAAGTCTCAAGTGGTGTGAAATTTAGATTCTAAATTTTAAAGCATTATGGTTTTATGCTCAGGCAAACAAACATAGTCACTTATTTAGATATATTGCTTTATAGTGTTGTCTTTTTTCCTCCATAATGTAATTATTGTTATTCAAAACATTCAGCAATTAAATTATAAGTAATATAGTTCCAGACAAATCTCATTCCATAAAAGTAGGATAATACAACCCTTCGAATAAACCTTAACGATATATCTATTTAACTTCTGTTCTCTCTGATAAAGATGAATTTAAGTAAAGAAGTTAATCTGTAGGTCCTGGAGAATTTTAACCCTCTGAGCGACTAATAGGTCAGAGTAAGCCGTCTGAAAAATATCTCTCTGCTTTTCAATGGGTTCCTTTAAGAAATATATACCGTCCTACAAGGGGTGTTTGAAAAAGAAACGCCTGAATTCCCCCCCCCCATTGCTACCTGCGGGAGGTCTAATTATCCCAGCGGGGAGAGTCTTCCCCCGTTCCTTATCTCAAGCAGTTCCCCTTCCCAGAGCCTGCCGGAGGGCAGTGTGAAAGGTGCGACCGCACAAGGTTCCTCGCCGCTGACTGATTTTGTAAAATGAAAATGATTTCTGTTTTTTCAAATCCAAGCAGTGGCGAATCCAGGGGGTCTATCGGGCTTCAGCCCTCCACAGAGCTGGCAGAATTCTTGATTTTATTTAAAATCACTGCAACTGTTTGTTCTTAACTTCCCCTTTTTTAAAAAAAAAATAATTAAAGTGTGAGAACATTGCTTTCTGGCTTGACAGGCTCGAAAATTTTCCTACTTTTCTAGTCATTGAACTTGTAATTGTAGCGTTGACGCACTCGAAAACATTTTTTGGCCAGTTATTTCATTGTATTTTTTATTAAATTATCGAAAGTAATGTAGTTTTCTTTATGATTCTTACTGTCAAAGAAAAGAGAAAAGTCTGTAATGTTAAAGTGTTTTGGTTTACATGAGCCATGAGGTTTGATATTCGTCACGACGATAAAAATTTTCATGAACTCAGCCCCCCTCCGATCCGAATCCTGGATTCGCCACTGAACCCAAGTATAAATGCATTTGAATATAATTATACAATTTGTACACCTTTTGCATCTACCAATCTAAGGCAAAGTTGGGTTCTTTAAAGTCGTGAAAGATTAGAATATCTTACAAGCTGCACATAAACTGTTACAAACTGGGAAACATTATTGACAGAGAATATAAAAAATAACTGAAAACGAAACACAGCGTTCAACATGTGTTTGTGTATGAATAATAGCTATAATTTTATAAAGTGGCTATTTTTTATATTTAGTTAAAAAGGAAACAATAAATTTTGTTAAGAAAGCTAAGCATTTCACAATTTTGTTAGATTGCAGGCTTGAGCCATCAAGAACAATTGTTTGTTACTTTAAGATGTAGATGACTCTGAAAGCACATATACAAGCAGGGCCGGTTTAAGTCCTAAACGGGCCTGTAGGCAATATAAGTTTCAATTTCTTTCTTATTCAGATTCAAAACCAAATATTTTTCATTGTTTTTCATGCAAGCAAATATTAAGACTGACTGAAATTAAAAAGACGTATACTTAATGTGCCGATCACCTTCAGGAGAGTGGTTTCAATATCTCAGATATAAAAAAACTAAAATGTAATGTAATTTTTTTTAATGAGTGGTGAAAAAATTGCAAAACTTTTTTACACAGTCTAAATAATCTAATATAAAATTTCTAGGGATATTTTGGAGCCAGAAAAACGGTAAAACAAACTGGATCACACTGATCTTCTCGCTAAATTAAAAACATGAGGAAAAAACCTTACGAATAATGTTCTGAAATTTAAACAATACTTGATTTCAATTTAAATAAATTCCAGTATACGGTTCTTGTAAATTAAATGAAAACACTAAATGAAATTACCTTGAAAATAAAGCATAAAAATATCATAAGGCATTGGAAGCCTCCAAAGATATTGGGCCCCTAGGCAGTTACTTACTTTACCTATTTGATAATCCGGGCCTGTTTGCAAAACCGATTTGTGCTGAAACGGCAAAAGACTTGACAGGAAAATGTTGTTGACTAAAAATCTAGTGAAATATCATTTTGAAAAATATCGTGAATCGGAATTCATACTATCTACTTTTAACAACTGCAAAGTAAATAGTTGAGTAGTTAAATCAAGGCGACATCTGAATTTAAGAATTAAAGACTGGTTGGAAAAAAACAATTTTTCTTTGAAGCAACCGATCAGTCTATTTCACCTGTCAATTATCTATTTTCTAGTCATAATGAGTAGTGCCATTTTTTCTTTTCGGAGAAGATCGAAATTTATCATGAGACGCCTGACAGAATGATGGCTCTCTGTTCTCTTTAAGTAAAAAGATAGATTTTCCTGAAAAGAAAGAACATTAGTACTGATATGGTCTTTTTGTGATTACACACCCGTCTGGCGATATGGTAAACATTCGATCGTGGTCTATTGATAGTAAAATCGCAAGCATTTGTGACAGCATTCTTGCGAAAAGGTGTTACTGCACTCATTGTACGATGGAATGCTGAAAACCTACGCAAGGGTCAGGAATAAATTGATCCGTGTAATATTGTTCAAGCTTCCTCCTTCCTACTATTGTTATCCTCATCTGTTGCGAAGCAGCTTTCTTTGTTTGTAAAGTTTACCTTGATGTTTTTGTTGAGATTCTACATAAGACAACAAAGCCGACTTGTTATAGTGCATGGAAAAAAGGGATTATCCCTACTTCTTTTCAACTTGCTGTCCAGATGGGATGTTATATCGGGAAAACTATTGAAACAGATATCTTAGAGAGACAAACCTTTGGACAATGATCTTTGAGGTGTATCACATGTATTTTTCGTACTTCTCCTTTGAAACCAATTCCATTACAAACACTTTTCTGTTTCCTTCCTAAGATACTGTTTGAGAAAATTTTAGGAACTACTGACAAACGCAAAAGAGATCTTTTCAGGCGCTAACTTCCATTGATTGAAGCTCCTTTGTTAAATCTTCTACTTAAAATGATAAAGTACTGAACGAAGTATAAATAAAGAAACTCGAAGGCTTCGGTACCATTTCTCGGCGTCTAGAAGATCGCATATCAGTAGTAAATTCTTTCTGGATTTTGTTTGATGATGAACAGCGATTCTGAAGAGGACAATTTAATTGAAACTTCATCGGAAGATGAATTATCATCATCAGAAGACGAATCAGAGGATGAATCTTTGGAAAGTGCAAGAAACTGGTGTGGTGTTGATGTTTCCGTTTTGACTCCTGCTCCACCTAAATTTCCTTTTACCGGAAATCCAGGAATCAAAGTTTCACTAAGACAATCAGATGATCCACTGGATTACTTTTGCCTCTTTTTTGATTATGAAGTAATTTCATTCATCGCAGAAGAAACTAATAGCTTTGCGGAAGAACATTTTTCAAATTTGGAATTAACTCCATCAACTAGAGCTTTGCAGTGGAAAGATGTCACTAGTGAAGAACTAAAACGTTTTATATCTTTGTTGATTCTACAAGGAATTGTGCAAAAACCCACCGAAAAATGGTTTTGGTCCAAGCGACCAATTTTATGTACTCCATTTTTCGGAAATGTTATGAACGATAAAAGATATTCTCTTATAATGAAATTTCTGCACTTCCAAAGTAGTAATGATTCCGAAGATGAATCGCCTTCTAACAACAAACTAAAAAAAATTGGCAAATTTCATAGTATGCTTATGCAACGATTTCAATCAACATACATACCAAAGCAGGATATCTCAATAGATGAATCACTGATTGGTTATAAAGGGCGCTTAGGATGGAAGCAATATATTCCAACAAAAAGATCTAGGTTTGGAGTAAAACTGTTTCAACTTTGTGAATCCGAAAGCGGATATATTTGGAACTCTATTATTTATACAGGAAAAGGTACGACGTTCCATGAGGATTATGAGGATTATGGTGTGTCCACTAAAAGTGTTATGACGCTCATTCATGAACTGAAAAATAAGGGGTATACACTAACCACGGACAACTACTACACTTCACCAGAATTAGCCGAAATACTTATTAAATGTAAAACGGATATTTACGGTACTTTAAGGGCAAACAGGAAAGGTTTGCCTCCGTTAATAAAGTCGTCAAAAGTGCAGAAAGCTGAAGTATTGGCCTTTCAAAAAGGTAAAATATGTTTATTAAAATGGACAGATAAAAAACCTATACTTATGCTTAGTACTTTACACAGCACTTCGATGGTGACCGTGGAATCAAAAAAGTCAAAATCTTCGAAGCTTAAGCCTGCAGTCGTGGCTGATTACAACAATACAGTGGGTGGAGTGGACAAAGCTGACCAATGTTTGTCGTACTACCCAGTGGCGAGAAATCAGCAACGAAAATACTACAAAAAGATTTTTCGCTACTTACTTAGTCAAGCAGTGTGGAACGCTTTTGTAATCTTCAAAAAGAATGGAGGAAAAATGAGGCAAGTTGAATTTCGAATGAAATTAATCGAAAGATTAATTGAAGTAACAGTCTGTAATCCATCTACTCGCCGGGGTCCATTTCCTAAATCGGAAGAAAATGTCGTTCGCCTGACAGGAAGGCATTTCCCTTCTTATGTTGATGAAAGTGAATCCAGAAGAAAGTCAAGGAAGTGTGTTGTGTGCTCACTAAAAATTAATGAGAACGGTAGACGTGTGCGGAGAGAATCACGATTTGAATGTAAAAATTGTAACGTTGGACTTTGCGTTGCACCCTGCTTTGAAATTTACCATACGGAATCTAACTTATAGCATTTTTATTTTTAATCTCATGTCTTAACTTTAATATATTTCAAAAAAAGTATAAAAAGTACCTAGGTAATTAATGTAATGGCCAGTTTTATCAATCATTAGTTCATGATCTTGTTATATGTGATTGATTTACTTCATTTCTGAATTTGTGAATATTGCAAAATTTTTTAATCAGTACTATATTAAAAAATGTTTACATATTATTTTATTGTTATGATCAAATCTGCATTACATAAAAACAGATCATAAAATTTTGAAAAAAAGAATTAACAGTTAATATTATAATTGTATAAATTTTGTTATTTTCAGTTAGACAAGTTTTGCTACATATCTTTAATATCAAACTTTCCAATAAAGCTCACATTTTAAAATTCAAGTTTGATCCTTATTTTACATTTCATCTTTACTCTCTAGAATAGATTTTATTCACGATTTTTCATTTTATTATCCCCTAAGATACAATTGCAAAATTTAAATGCTGAATTAATTTTTTTAGATTTTCCATAAAATTCACATTGTTTCAGTTTGGGTCCGTTCAAATATTACGAAAGCATGTTTTTGGAATTTTATGGGGGGGGGGGGGGGGGGGGGGTTGTATGACCCCCCCCCCCGTTCTTTCTACAAAACGTATAACAGTAATAATCTAATTTTAAAAATTTTAGGACTTAATTCAAATAAAAAAACTCTAACTCGGTTTAAAATAAAAAAAAGAATATAAGTTTAATTTCCTTACAACTTCAAGTTTAAGCTTACAAAAATCAAGTTTAACTTTCTTTTGCCAATTTTAACTTTTTTTCCAAATTTAATTTTTGAAAATTAAATTGTTTCTGCAAATTACAAGAGATTTTCGGAAATAAAGTGATTTTAATGTCTTACGTAAGCATCACTCATACTCCCTCTCCTCCTTCTCAGCAAAAATAAGCAACCCCCCTCCCCCCTTGGGTGCTTACGTAATATTTGATTGGCCCCTTTTTAAAAAACATTACTGAGTAATAAAATTATTTCGGCGTTTTGAATGGGACTAAAAATGTTTTTCCTACAATTTAGACCAAAATGCTTTGTTTTGTAATAGTTATATGCTAACTGGATAGAGATACAAATTTCTAAAATAGTTGTCATGTTAAGAAATGAAAAGTTTAGAAACTTTAAATTTAAAAAAAGATTTTTATTAAAGCTTCTTCAGGTTCAGTTTCTAATATTTTTTCATCTAACTTTTTAAATGATTCTCAGAAGATACTGAGTAAAATTAGGATTCCGTTTTTAAATATGTGAATTAGTTTCTGAGAAAAAATATTTTCTAAAAATGTATGTACATTTTTTGCAAAATATAAGATATTTTGTCTTTCTTTATTTTCTATTAATAACAAAAAAAATTCAAATATATTAAGGCTCAAATCATGTTTTGAATTTTCGCTTTTTCCGAAAAAAGTTTACAAGTAGTATCTGTTGCAAATTAATGAATTCTTTAACCCTTTCAAGGGCGGTGGTTTCTTTTCGAAATCACCTGTTAAAGAATTATTTCATAGGGAAACTACCAATTTATGGTTATATATTTCACAACAATACATATTTTAATATCCAATAAAGAGACCTAATTGCAGTAGAATTTCTAGACTTCCTTTGTCACGGATTTATATGCGAATAAATTAAGTTTTCCCAAAGAAAAGAAATCTACCATTTTTCAATAAATTTCTAAAACATAGGACAAGAAACCCATTCAAAACTTATTACATTTCTACATGGTCTTTTCTTTGCAAAATTGGCAAAATAAAAAAATAACAGAAATATGTTACTTATTTCAAATTGTTCATTCGGTTTCAGGGATAAACACCTCTTCAAGGTACTATGCGGAATGTTTGTTACAATTGCTAAGATAATCAATTTAGAGGTTCATTCAGAGTTTTCAGTCAGTTCAGTTTATGAAAAGAAAAGCTTATAAGCATTTCTACGCCATAATAAGAATCTGAGAAAGATTTTCTCCCTCAATTTTCCGAAAAGCTTCATGAAAACTTCCGTACCTTCCTATTCGTTTTAACGATAAGGAATTCAATTGTTACCGCAAACGAGGTTCCTTCCAGCAACCTGCGAGCTCATCTATTGTAAAGCTTATCACCACGAATCTGTCACTGTCAACCAAGTCATTAGTGCAGGGGAAAGCAGAAGCGAGAAAACACGGCTATGCCGCTTATGACTGCAAAATTCAAACCAGGAAAAAGCCGGTTGTTCTTATCTTCAAGACGACAGAAAGAGAAGAAATAACACGTTTCTGCCGAAGTCGGAGTAGATTTGCTTAACGTAGAAAACCATTTGCGTCGCTCAGAGGGCTAAATAATGAAAAAATGGAATAAACTATTATTTTGATTTATTTATCCGAAAAGGACAAACTTGTTTTTGAAAAAACGTTTTCAGGATTCTTTCCTCCAGAAGGTCAGCTGTTTTTTATATATGAATATTTAAATATAATTTCATTTTGAAATTAACATTCAGCGTTATTGATATTCAATGCAATCTATTGTGATTTATAATCAACAGTATTTGAGATTTGTCGGTCTAATTGCAATGTACTACAAGGGACAGTTGCGATTCATCTGCGTAAGAGTCAAGTGTACCCTAGTAAAGCTAGCCATTGCAGGATTGATATCAAACGCCAATGAATGGTATGAAATGGCGATTTTCAGGTCTACTATGTTGTTTGAAAATATACTATGCATTGTTGCATACTATTACATGTATAATATATTTCGAAAATCATGGAGAAGCAAGATATACACATTCAAGTGGTACTTACATAGTGATAAATGAGCTTAAAGGGTTAGATTATTTCCAACTGATCACTAAAATATCTTGCAGAATCTTTCCTAGCCCCCTCAACTATAATTCGACACCGTGCGTGTATACAGTTAGATCAATTTTAAACTTATTAACTAAAACAAAGTCATTCTGAGACATTATAATTCGAAAAATGGTTATTTGGAATCCATTAACATATCAGTTGCCCTTTAGGTGCTCAACTGAATTAAAATGACAACGCATTCCCAAAAATAAAAGGCATTATTTAATTAGATAAATGATAAAACAAGCCAATTAAACAGTTAACCCTTGATATTTTTAGCAGGAATAAATTTAGTGATCTGAATGCACAATTGCAGTCTATGCATAGTGCATATGATTTCGAATATTGTTCAGACATTTCGGTTTCAACTACTTCAAATTAAAATTTAAATAATAAAAATAAATTAAAATGCAAATGATTTTCTGACTCTCCAATAAGAATACTATGCTAATATGATATTTTTGAAATGCGTGCAGTTTCTTTTCTTAAACTGTTAGCTGCCATGTTACAAAATGGTGTTTTGCAACAAAAGAATTTACAATTTATGAATTTTCGTCAGTTGAAAAGAGCGCAATTTTGCTAGAGTTAACGCCAATACGAGATTATTTGAAAGACTCACAATTTTTATACGGAATAATCCAGTATGTATTGCTTGATCAAACTTCTCTTAGAATCATTCGAATTTGCATTTATTTTCAAGAGAAAATTTACACATTAAAGAACGTAGGAAAAAAAATAAACATTTAGGTTGGGAATGGAAATTTTCATAAAAGCTCTACCAGTTTTTTAGTTCAACATTTTTCAATAGAATTTTTTTACAACCCTAAACTTTAGAACTTAAAAATCCGAAATTATTTCTTTTATTAACAGCTTGGACTTTAATGTCCGGGCTGGTAAACGGAAGTCAGAGCTGAAGTTGTCATTTGAAGGGATCAGGAAAAAAAGTGGTACATTTCAATCAGATTTTGAGGTTTCTTCGCCAATTGTTAGCTCAATGTAAGTAGTTTTAGGACATATATTTGGAGACGGATAGATAGCTTCGGAATATGTAAGTCATCTTCGCGATACTCGATACAACCTACTGATTTTTATTGCTGATTTTGACATCGTTGGATTGCTATTTTTCAGAAAACGGAACATTTCGGCGTCCCCGAAAGTATGCTTGGAGGCAAAGGAATAGGCCATTTATAAACGGGATGTATAGTTGCATTAAATATGCCGCGATTTGCGTCGCGTCTGATAAGCGATTCTATCGCCACGCGAAAAGAAGCAAATAACTCACATCCAATGCGCTCAGTAGAAGAAAACATAATGAAACCAAAATTCTATGAATATTTGAGACAACATAATATGTTGATTCAGAAAACCCAATTGAATGTTTGAAGATCGAGCGTATTATTCAAGATTCATCAGAATTAGAAATAGCAGTGTGTTATAAAACTTTCAATAACTATATTTTAAATAGATGTAAATGTTATAAAAGATGTTATATTTTATTATTTATATGTATCGCATAAGTTAAGTTCTTTCCAGAAAAAATTTTCTAAAATAATTTTGCCTGTAGAAAAATTGTAATTGTTTTATTGAGCCGCATTTATTAGAAACTAGTCGCCTTCGGCGATCAGTTTGATCGCTAGAAATAAAATCTCAACTGAATCACTTATAAATAATTTTATATTCATGGTAGCTTAAAAAGTAGTTTTAAACTTCAAATTGCTATACACATTTAAGTCCTGTTGATTTCGCAGCCTTGACCTCTTTTTCTGTTACTTGTCTGCATTAACGTAAAATACGCAGTTGATTTCAACATTACATTGCCACAGCATATTTTACGTTCAGAAGCATGCTAATGGGCTTATAA
>BGPR01030593.1:0-18568 GCA_013235015.1 Araneus ventricosus
CACACATCCTACTAGTTAAACGATGAAACCAAAAAATTATTTTATTTGTGGTTATAGTCTGCATTCTGCTACACATATATTAATAACGCACATGGTGTATTTGTATGTTTTTTATATTTGTTTTGTTGAATCAATAATAGCCATCCAACTTGATTTTATCAGCCAAAAAAGACAATTTTTCTTTCACAAACAATTCATTACTGTTTTCACTAACAATAGAATATTATTTTCTCTTGATTCTAACCGTGAGCGTAAATTATTCTCGAATCGCAAGATTATTTTAATAAACAAGGACATTAAAAGACAAAAGCTGAAATCTCCAAAACATTTAAAAATATTATACTGGCAGGATCAAAAATGCTAACTATGCCTTAAAAAATTCTTCTAAATGCATTTCATGTGGAATCATGCCCAAATGGAAACAATTCTCCAAAAGTAAGAGAATAAAAAATGCTACTCTTTCAATGCAAACATGTTTAATATGCAACAAAAGAATCTTTTCATCATAAACAATGCATTCATAATTTTAGGAACTTATTGTTCTTTGTATAATAGAATGTATTTCCTGGTTTTTCTATTCAAAATTTTTTTTCTGAGATGAGATAACACAAGTTATTTGTATTAAGCTATTTGTTTCTTAACTTACTAATACGTTCTTGCTAATGAAAAGACATATTTGCTTGATTTTTTCCCCTTTTCTTACTGTGGGCATAAGACTCACTGCTTCATTCATTTCTTTTAACGATTTCACGGTAGCATTTTTAGATTTAATCGATAAAAATCTTCATTGCATTTCTTGAGCACAACAAAAAGACTTAGAAGCGCATTTGGGATAAAAGAGGCTAAGAAAAATCCTCCCTCTATTGATCTTTAAAGCCTCTTTCCGCAGCAATTTATTCCGAAGTTTAACTGCTTCTTTCAGATTTTTCTTCTTTCTTTTCAACGAATTTCGAGCTAGAAAAGATTTCTTTTATTCCGAGAGTTATGATAAACAGCGCGGAACAAATGCATAGGTATTTTTCAAGCAAGGGCTTTGAAGTTTTAAAAGTAAACCAGCGCATTCTTTTCATATGATAAATAACGATTCTCTACCCGGTGGAGGTACTAAATAATAGTAGGCAGTTGTATGGTTTGGAACCCTACAGAGCGCAAGTTCAATACTTGCAAGGTAGTGGAAAACATGGGGGGTGTTCCGGTGGAATAAATCTTCCTGGGTGAAAGAGTTTTACTTATTTCTACCTCACCAATAATAATGTATCTTTTTATTCATCTTTAACGTTGAAATTGTGTTATCATGATTACGAGATTTTAAAATATAGCTTAATTGATGTATTAATTAAGCTGTATAGTAATATATAGTAAAGTCAATTAAGTGTTTTTCAGCAAATTTCATTTTCTTTAACTCGTCAGTCCTCCTCCTGCATTTAGACGCAGTAATTATTTCACGCAAATTACTTTAACATGGTTATGAAATTTTGAAATTGAATTTTAATTATTTCTGTGCTTAAAATTAATAAAGGGTCACATCAAAAAATTATGCTATCATTATATTCTTTCTGTAATTATTAATAAAAATTTATTCAACTAAATAGGCTTTAATAGGTTATTAAGAAGAAGTTTCAGTGAAGTATAATGTATTAATTTTGATTAGTAACTGATATTTTGCTAAACTATTACGATGAACAGAACATCTTTTATGTGTTGGATATAGATTTTTTGGCCAATTTTAAACGTGTTTATTATGATTAATTACTGACTTTTTTAATTTATTGCAAATTTATTTTAGTTAAGAATAAGCTCTATTTAAAATTAGTAAAATGATCTTAAATAAAAATTACTTTCTAGAAGTGACTTCATTTGTTTGAACGGTTTAAATAAACATGGTAAAGGAATACGAAAGACGTTAAAGTACTTTTTCAAATTTCCTTATGTTTGGGCATCCATTTAAATTAACTAAATTAAGAAGTTTTAAGCACTTTGTAAGAAAAAAATTCTTCTTCAGTGTTATTTATTTTATAAAAATGGCTTTAAAAAGTTAGCTTTTCATTATTTCTGTTCAGACCAGATCTAAATAAGAACTTAAAAAAACATTCTATAAAAAGTGTTATCTCATAAAAAATGTTCACTCGAGTTATTTGAGGAGAATTTTAAAATAGTTAAAAATAACCGCAGCCACCAAAATTGTTGTTTTTTTATTCTATTTATTTTCTTTATCTACCTTGGTAGATTTCCCCAGCCCCAACCACCAGACCGATTTCAACACTCATATTTTTACACTCATTTCAACACATTCATTACAACTCATTTTCAACACTCATTTTTATTTCATATGGACGCTTATGACGTCTACATACGTCATCAATGGTTACATGTCCATCTCGGCCCTCTATTTTCGAGAGATGTTACAAAATAAATTTTGAGTCCATGAGACTCAAGATTTAGACAGATTTTGTCGATTTTTTCGCCGATTTATGTCGTCATTTATTTAAAATAACTAACCAATCAAAATGCTTCGTTTAAATTTCATAAGTTTAAAAGAATATTTTTCATTTGTTTGCAATTCTGTAGTGTCTCCATATTATAAGCAATAAGCATATTATATGTTTTTTTAATGAAAAATAATTTAGTACTAATAGCAGACGATTTTGTTAAGATATATATATATATATGTTCTGTTTCGTTGATAAATTTAATTTTATTAGATTGGCAATTGGCAACAAGAATATTAGTTATTTTTAAAATTCTTTTATGGAAATGCAGGATTATTAAATGACAGAATGAAGTTGTTTTTGGAATAAGTTCTTGATTTTGATACTACTTTTTGCTTTCATCAATAATCACTACAGTTCTATCAAAATGGCGTGTCAAAAGTACTGTAACGTACCAAATGTATATAATAAGCAACTCTTTATTTAAGGCAATATCGTTCTGTATTCATGGATCTGAAGACTTTTATGCAGGAATTCGTGAGAAAGTTGTACAAAATATTGCAACTCGATGGGGTTTATTCAAAGATTTTGCAGTTTTAAAGGAAGCTGGTGTCTACAAAAAACATGAAACCTACAATGGTTTTACAGTCTGTTCCATTGCTCTTCATGAAGTATTTAAAACTAAAAAAAGTAGTGGCTGGCAGGGGCAGTGCTGAGTAAAGCGGCTAGCTAATAACAATATTATCCATTCTTCTAAATATTACATTTAAATTCACACGCTTTTCCACTATATTTGATACATTTTATTCTGTGTATGTTATTGTTGCTATATAATAAAGAGTACTTTTAAAAAAAATATTAAACAAGAGCAATCGAGCCTAAAGCATTACCATACTTCTTTATCTTTAAATCAGTGGGAGTGGCCTCCCAGAAACATTCCCGCATACGACCAATAATGTGGGGTGGGTAAACACTCAAAAGGGAGGTAAATATTTTTGGGGTATGTAACCTGGGCATTTTGAGAAAAAAATTATGATTAGTAATTTACAATGAAACATAAAATTTATGAATTCCCAAAAACTTCATATTTTGCAAAAAAAAAGTGTCATTGGCCCACATTCCTCGCGCTTAAAAATTGCGTAAGCTCGCAATTTTTACGCGCGCTGAGGGTACTACAACTACTAAGATTTTATTTAACGTTCTTAAGAAAGAAATTTTATTATAGATATCACTTAAGATTTCACTACACCTCTGGTTAATCACAGACGTCCATCTGGAGGACGTCAGAACGAAGTTTCATTTTAGAGGGTTGCCATAAATTGCGGAGCGCTTGTTTGCTGCTAGCTACAGTTTCCTTCGCAAACAACCAAGGTGAAAAGTCAACGTTACTAACTTGAGTAAAATAAGCGAAGCGCTTGCTAACACACAGTCACAATGTGTAATTTGAACAAGTTTTTTTTAACTGGTTGAAACGAAAATTAGACACAAATCTGCAATTAAGGTAAGAAGGCCACATGACAAATTTCATATATCTAAGACATTATCTTAAAGAGTTCATATGCTAACAAGTGTGCGATTATACAGACCGACAGACAGTCAACCCTTTGACTTATTTGGTCCAAAATTTTATACGAACATACACTCCTGATGATAAAACTGTGTACCAAATATTATTTATCTAGCTATTCAAGGTTTTGAGTTATAGTGTTCACATGAACACGGACAGGCATACAGACAGACTTCCCGTTGACGGATTTTGCCCAAAATTTGATACATAACACCACAGCATAACCCCGAACTCGGAGCCTGAAGGGCTCCCTGTCCGTTTGTATGAGTATGTGCAAAACTTTATTGAAAAGAAGAAAAAAATTACATCATGAGATATAAAAACTCATAAAAGTTAACACAGTTATACATGAATAAAGAAAAATATAATGAAAAGTACACTGAGAGTTACAATCCGAGTTTAACCTTCCAGCGGGCGCGCTAAAATATTTCACACGAGCGGGCGCGTGTCGTACTTTATACCACACAATAATTTTCTTCATTTTTACAATGGCAGCTACAAATTATTTCATAATACTAAGAAGAGACACGTCAGAAAAGCAAATCTTTTCATCAAGAGTGAAAATTATTTTTAATAATATTTGCAAAATCTAAAATGATGCTGAAATCAGAGAAACTAATGAGATTTAATAATCTTATTTTATAAAAAAAAGGTATTAAGCAATATATAATAAAAAATTATAATATAGACTAATATTGTACAACGAAGACTTTCTTCTTAGTTTCTAATCTTTGTCTTTGCATATGAAACATTGAACTTCTGCTAGAGAGTGACGCTTGCAAGTACACTATATATTGTATCTACTGCATTTCATGGATTTTGAAGATCGTTTTCTTTCTTTCAAACAAAAACCACAAGCTCTTCTTCTCAATGCTGGTTGCTGTTCACTTGCTTTTTCAGGTTGTGATATATAACTTAAACATGGTAAGGCATATGGCGAAAATCAAATATTTTGGGCTGGAGTAGTGAGGTATTTTTTCATAAGACTGAACGTTAAGTTTTCAAGAAAAATTCTTCAGCTTCATGGGTTATTAACCCTTTATAGGACATAACTCCGGGGCATCTCGAAATAATTTTTTGGGGGGCTATATTATGTTAAACTGATGTTGTAAATACAAAAACATCACACGTTTGCTGATTTAACAAATAATTTATGAAATAGGGGGTGGTAAATATACTTACCAGAGATCATTCCGGGGAAACTGAAAGTGGTAAGCATACTTACCACTGAGCATTAAGGGTAAAAGTATCTTAGAATGTTCACTGGAAAGTATATTTACCACTTAATTTAGGTAATTTAAAACATCTTTCTGTAAATTTGTCAGTAAAAACCCATGTAATTTATTCGAATTGAAATTAAATAATTAATTAAATTAAATTTTGAAGTTCATTTTGTATCTGATGGGACGGCTAGGAGGAGCGCTACATTGCATAAAAATAAAACTGTTGCAACCTAACACAATTTTACTAATAATATCTTAACCACATTTTGTGCTGATAAAGAAACTAAAAACTCATAAACTAGGGAATTTAAATAATGAACACACCAAAATTTAAATCAAATTATGCATAAGATCATTAACAGGAAGATCTCGAATTTATAGAAACTCCTCCTGCATCAACAGTTTTTGTTGAATTTTAAAAATGAAAGTTGAATTTAAATTAAATAAATTCAGTAACAAATGCTGATATTTAAATATAAGAATGTGTTAGATATAAAGAACAAAATACGACTTCGTTTTACTTCTAAAAAATTTCCGTGAGTTGAAATTTAATGACATATGCTGTAACATGATTTCCTTATGAAAACACTCAAGCCGTGAACGGGCATTGGCAAGCATACTTACCACTTTTGAATTTAATTACGATTAAACTATAAAATTAATGTTTATCTAGGTTATTATTTTAGCTCAATGGAATGTTAAGCATCCAATTAAACTATTTATCATTTTACAATTATGTTTCGAGACATGAGAAAAAATCTTTCGTAGGTGGTAACTATTTATACCAGAGAACTATAAAGGGTTAACAGTCTTATTACATATTAAATATCTTTGATAGTGTAAAATTAAATATTAAATCGCCCTAATCCGCATGGTTTTATAATGGTTTATAATTACCAAACTGAAACGTTAAGACGTGAAAAAAATTATCAAGTTACACGAGCGGGCCCACTGCATAAAATTTAAGACAGAAGCATAAAACAGTATCAAAACTCCTTTAAACTGGAAAAACCCCATTTAATCCTGAACAGAGAGGTCGCATGAAGGAATAGCAATGACTTTCAGACAGTTTTGACTCAAAATAAGAAAACAGGGTATAAAAATCCTGTTTGTCGTAAAATTGGAGCAGGTGGGCCCGCTGGAAGATTAATATAAAATATATACAAGAGGAGCTATCATATGCGTGCAATGAAAGGGTAGAATGTTTCCTTTAGTTAAATTGTTTCATGCAGTTGCAGCTCCTTATTCGGGGCTGTTAGAATGAATTGATAATGTATTACAACCGGTTATATTGATGATTATTGTTGCAACCACCCTAAAAATCTTAGGACTGGTTTTTTGTTCTGTCTTCTTATTTATACTTAGGGATCATTGGAATTGTTACTCCAGGGTTGGCAAAATTTGATACAAACCTAAAAGCTATGTGTCCAGATCACATACCAAATTTCATCTCCATGGCTTTCATAATTTTCGAGTTATCGTGTTCACAGACAGGCAGACATAAATCCAAAGTTGTTTTTTTCGGACTCAGGGAGGTCTAAAACGTGGAGATTCGTCAAAATGTCGAGTTCGAATTTTTTGACGCTTAAAATATTTTCTCTTTGTATACGTGGTATACGATAAATTAAAAAAGTTAAAATCTTCGCGCAGTGTATATTGATATGGGAAACACCAGGGATAAACAAGAAAATATCGTTGAACACCACAGTTGAGATGGTTCTGTACATCTGGTTTGGATCCGCATTATTTTAGTCCGTATTTTCGAAGATGTTCTATTTTTCCTTGTGCCATATTTCTGAGTTTCATTAAAGAAAAATGGGATATTGAACGTGAATTCATATATATTTTAACATTTTATGTTCCTATAAAAGGATACATACATACATACTTACATAACCCATACCGACCGACTCACCCAAATGGTTTAGAGTCAGCAAGGATCGACGGGGAGGAGTCAGACCAGTCAAAAAAGATAAAGTTTCAGTTAACAGACTTAACTATTTGGAAGTATGAATTACAAAGCTACATGCAAATAGAAAAAAACCACAAATAGAAGCAAAAACATACAGAAAAACAAACAAAAACATGCAGAAATATAAAGAAAAACACACACGACGCAAAAGCACAAACGGTGCTACAAAACAAAACCAACGTTGTAAATCTCAAGAAACAAAAAAAGAGGATAAAAAAACAGAAACTCAATCAAAGGATTACTTACATATTAATAAATACTTTGAGTGCAGTAAATTAATGTACAGAAGTTAAATACAATTGAGATCATAAGCGCTGGAAGTCATCACACATTTTTCCAGAAATTTCAAAAATTGACTTCAACCTGTTTAAAAATAAATAGTTTTTACGAAGTTTTCTAGTCCGGTGAGTCCGATTAGCACCTGTCGGCAGTAGTAAATGATAGTCCTTGATATACATATATGAAGTCAAGTAATGGTCAACATCCCCATGCTTACCACACAATCAGGATTGTTCAAAATCTTGAATCTGCACAGATATGCCCTATAAAAGAATGTCTTAAAACTTGTAATCTTATTATCGTTAATAAAGTTTATAGAACATAACACACGCAATATATTCAAATAAATGTTAAGCTCCCGTTTTTGAAGATCTTGTGTAAGCAATGTCATTCATTTATCTTCATTCTGAGAAATACATACTCTGAACAATTAACGTCATTTCTGTCATTCCATTATAGATCATCCACTCCCTGTGGTATAACTCTCATGCATGAAGAGAACTTTCACCACAAGTTAATGGTTTTAAATTTTGATTTATGACGTATTACAAGCGATATGAGATCCACATAATTATGATGAATGAACTGTTTAACCTAACATGATAAAACAGATTAAATGTTTTAAATCCGTTTGTTATAAATGGGAATGACAAATTGTTTATAAAATATTTTTGAATGATTTTTTAAAAAAGTACTGAAAATCAGTGATTTTTGGGAACAAATTATGTTGTACAACAACACACACACACACACACACACACACACACATAGATTTTCCGTACTTGGGAAAAAAACTTTTATGTAACATTTATTTCCATTAACTTGTGCAGTAGTATCTTTTAAGGTCAACCAAAGGTATTAAAATTAATGCTTTGAAAACATAAGGAATTCATAAAAAGAAGCAACCATTCCAAATATTTGTTCCTATGTTGAACAATATATATTCTGCAGATGAAATAAATAAAAAAGGAAGAAAAACATTTCCAGTATCAAATTCATAACGAAACATATATCTTCACTTAAAAGAGCAAATGTTCCTTATCTTTCAGGAATAAAGATATCACTGTCAACACAAATAGACGAAATTTTCACTCACAAAATTTACTGACCTTAAACGAAATCATGTGAAAGTATTTAAAAATTGGATTTGGTTTAAGAAGAGACAAGAAAATATACGGTTATTTTCTTCAAATAAGAGAATTTTTTTTAACTGCCTACAAAGATGAACTCCGAGTTTGTTTTCAATGCTTCATATCATATGTGTATTCAATAGTGACTAGTAGAAGTTCAGATAAATTACTCTACCAAAAATTTATGTAAGTTCTCTAAAGAAAACATCTGTGGAACAAATCAGTGAGAAAACTTTTATCTAGATGGATTAACTCTTAAATCCCGAGGCGACTTTTTTTCTTCTAATCCCTCTAAAACCAGGACTTTTAGAGAGTATGGGGAATGAATTAGACTCTCCCAACCTGGGTGGTCATATACCCCACCACCCCTCTCCCTGTTATAACCTTCCCTTAAGGCGCACGTAAATGGGCTGTGGTGGGCAAGGATAATTGCACCATCTACCGCGTTAATATCCTAAGCGATCTCAGAACCTCACCACCCCTCAGAAGAAGACAACCGCCTCAGACCGGCCTTCGTCGATGTTAAGGGGTGTGAGAGGGTTAAGGTGTATAAATCTAGATGGAAGACTAAAGACTTCTTTCTAGAAGGAGAAGAATTTTTTTTCTCTAGAAGGAGGAAGGAAACATGCTTTATACACTTGTCTAACTGAGTAATACGAAATTTATACTCATTCACATTAATCCTCCTTTGGAGGGGCTCTTGTATGGCACAGTTTGGGATGGGCGGCATATGCAGTAAGCCAGGTCTTTTTCTCCACCCTTTGCTTCAAATTTCCACCCATTTTTCTTAGTTTATTACTTTAATCTACTCAGGAACAGTAACAGAGAGAAATGGCGACAAAAATGACAGATAAAATAGAAAAATAAAAAAGTTTTCTGCATATATTGAATAAACAAGCATATTCCACGAAAGGACTCCGAGTTTTCTTCGATCTTGAGTTGGCAGCAAATAGTATAAAATTTTTGTCAGATTTCATTGAAAGAGTCAAATAATCATCTCACTGTAGCTAACTTATCGGTTTCTCTGTGTGTGTCTCTGTTCTGGAGGGACAATAAACTTTCTTTGCATACTTGTAGGGATGGCGTGCTGAGTTCGCCAACATGACGCGATCACACAAAAAAAGCTGAATATAGAAAGTGAAAGTCAGACTGAACGAATCGGTTAGTTTCATTGTACACGTGCGATGTTCCCATTATGTTAGAAGTGGGGAAAAGGCTTATGAAAGAACAGTCGAAGATTTAGAGCAAGAAAAATTCTTTAGCGTACTCCTTACGCCAGTCCCTCCAAATAGGGGTTAATTGTACATCATATAACATTTTCGGGGCAAACATGCAAGTTCTACTCCCATTGAAAGCTACATACACCACTAATTTATTGCTAGGAATCATCTATGAAATTGAAGCAGTAAACTTTGTTTTTCACGCCAAAAGAAAGGTGAAGTCTGAAGTTAGTTGAATAAAATATTGCTGTTGTAAATTAATGACTAAATTATCAATTATGCTGCAAATAAAACATTTAAAAACGCATTCGAAGGAACAGATTCGGAAACTTGACCAGATGGTTAGAGCTCTTTTAACCCCTTCGGCCTTGGAGTCCTAGTATTAGGACACATCTTTATATTACTCTAGATTCACATTTTAAAGAATTTCAACTTTAAAACCCTAGGTCCTACAAATTATGCCTTCAAAAAATAGCAAAATGCTTTCATTTCCGCTCAGTAGTTGGCAGCATAGTCGTAACAGAGAAAACTCTGCAGGTTTGGGGTTTGTGTCCTCAAAAAGGATATTATATTTAATCCTCTTCTTTTTGAAAAATTCCATAACACAAATCGTACTGTTTCTTTCTGATTCAGAACTTTTAACTTAAAAATAATGATAAATTGCTCTACAAATGAGAGTCAAACATTTGTTCTACTAATAGGACATCAGGCATTTGAACAAACAACATGAATTTTTATACTTGTTCTATTATTAAAACACCAGCTGTCTACAGTTAAAAACTTTGGCTTTGTTTACATTTAACGATATTTCCTCTAAAAATCATTGTGTTGGATGTCTATTTTAGATATTTTACAGTTGTTATTCAATTATTAACCGAAGAAATTGATGCATAGTTGAAAACGGATGTATAAGTATTTCAGAAAAGTATGTTACAGAAGCTGACAAAATCGCTGTAGTGAAATGGTACTGCAACCGTGCGGACGTAGTTAAAAGATTGAGCAAAAAAGATGTCACTTTTCTGAAGTTCCCAGACCCGAAGTTGTAAAGTTTTGTAATGAAAGTATAAGGTTGTCAAGCATGACTTATTAATGGATTGCACCGAAGGGATATAAGGAGTCAAAAATGAACAGTCCTCATCATCTTTCATTTTTTCAATATGGCTATAATAAATTCTTAGTCATGGTACAAAAGAGATGCAAATTGTTTTTTAATTCCTCAGAAAAATTAAATAGATTTACTGGACTTAACATTTAAAATAGCAGAAGCTCTCTCATTTTCAAATCAGTCAGCAACCCCTACCAAACCTGGACGTCCATCAGGTAATAGCCCTGCTGTACCACCTCCAAAGAAAAAGTTAAATCCATTTGTCAGACCTTGCAGTGACGTGTAATTTGATGGGATAAACCACATGATTGAAAGAAATTTAAAGCAACAAATATGCAAATTGGAAGGTTGCACCTTAAAAACTACATCTTTTGTGAGAAATGTGCATCATATTGATGTTCTCATGCTGAAAGAAAATTTTCAAATCATTTCATACAAAATAATTGTAAATTGATTTTTTTCTATTCACTTAACTAATAGGTGTCCTATTATTAGGACATTTTTAATAAGTTTGCTAATTGAGAAAAAATCATAATATTTCATATCTGAGTTACTTATATAATATAGCATATTTAACCACTCACTGTGTGTGATTTTTTATTTGTCCTGTGAATAATTCAGGGCCGAAGGGGTTAAATTCTGATGTTTTTCTTGTAATTTGCTGTGATTCAAATATCGCTTTTCTGATGGTAAGAGCACTAAACTATGTGTTTTTTTGTCAGAAATTTATTTTAAATATTCGAAGGTATAAATTTTGTGATATCTCTAGGAAGAATGTTTGTCATATATTAAAAAGCCATTTTAAACATTCAACATATCAGAAAAATGTAGGATAAAATTAATTTTTCAATTATACCGCTTATTTTTGCTTTATATTATTACTTTTTAAGCATTGATAACAAAATTAATTAACGTTATACATTTCATTCCAGATAGTGCATATAACAAATAAGTCAAAGATTTCCAATCGAATCTTTGGTTTATTCAGTTCCAAGAACGACGAATTCCAATAATTTAGGATTGATTTTTTATGGTAATTCAGTCACAGTCAACTCACGTAACTGTCTAATAGAAATTCATTCCAATTTCAATAAAAAGAAAGACTTTGAAGAAGCGAAAAAATTTGAGTCTAGGCATCGATGAATCTCAGTCCCATAAAATTTAAACAAATACTCAAAGCAAAAAAGTCCAAACTATATTCACCGTTTCTCTTTTTGGCCATCATGCGCACATATAAAATTATTCGTTTTAGAAAATACTGTTAAAATCTTTCTCCACATCAATGAAATCGAATGGTAAGCTATAACCGAAAAGCGTAAAATAAACTTCACAGCAGGTGGGCCTTTATCTGCAGCTGTCGCCATTGATTTTAGAAAAGCAGAAAATGTTCTGCTCGACTTCCTCGTACCCACCGAAACTTTTTATTGTTACTCAAAACTTGATGACAGCCGGAAAACCGTAAAACCTGACTGAATCTAATTTGGACGCCACGGATGCGAACCAAGACTTTAACAACTCTAAATATCGAAACTGGAATAGCTCGATATTTTTTGCCTTAGATCTCGAGCAAGGCAGCTTAATTAAAGTCCTGGGTAATGTACAGCCCTCAATACGGTGCGGAACAGAAGCTTATTAAAATTTATTCTTCTCCTCCTGTTTTTGATGTGTGTATGCAACGTATCTTGGCCCGTGTTTGAGACAGTGCCGCTTTTTATTTACTGAATTATGTGTTCTATTTGTTTGCATACACAGTCCATGTTAGGTTGATGTTTTGGATGTAATTTGCTCTAAGACTTAGGAATTTATATGCTTAATTAGTCTAGTTCTTTTAATTACAAGTCTTCCCTGAAACAAAGTTTATTAATTTTGCTTTGTCATTCATTTGTAACATTTTTCTTCCGTTTATTGTGACATCGTTTTTCTAATATATATATTAATACGTGAAGAAAAACTTTGTACCCCCTTTTAAGCACATTGCGCGCACGGAGGAGTGTGAGATTTGGCATAGTTAAAGCTCATATGGAGAAGGAGTGCAGAAAGATAAAATTTGTGTATAATGTGTTAGAAATACATTAAATTGAATAAAATAAAGCATTCTTTGTTTACGTTCATACACTGCAAACAATTAGCGGAGTGGATGATTTGTAATTGATTTAATCCTCCCGCAGTGAAATCCACTTCAAGAGGGAGTTTATTTAGATTATTTATTAAAAAAACTCTTCGGATTGAAATACAAAATGCGGATGATTTAAATCTGTCAAACACATATTAGTCTGTGGTCAAACAGTCACACAGAGTAGAGATTGTCTCTAAGGAATTTATATATAGTATGTATCACTAATACATTAAATTAAATAAAATAAAACATCCATTGTTTACGTTCATACTGCATATCAAACACATAAAAGTCTGTGGTCAACAGTCGGACAACATTTATTCTTTAATCGCCCGGTTTTTTTGTTTCAACAAAAAAATAAATAAAAAAATACGAAGCACGCATTCTTTATTTCGTTTTTCATTTTTTGTATTAATTTTTTATTTAAATTTTATATAATTTGAAAAAGATAGGCAAATTAACTGTATGGCCTTGGCGAAATCTGGCCAGTATAGCAATAAAAAAAATAAGAAAATGTCAAAAAACGCGTTATTGTTTTTTAAATATGACTTAGACAAGCTATACCGTATTTTTCCTATCGTTCGTATTTTTCAAATAATTCCAAAATTAATGCATAATGACGTATTTGTACACGCTGGCAGCTGACGTAATAGAACAAAATTCAAAAAAATTATATGCAATGATTATAAAGGTATAATCTTTGACAAAAGAACCTCAATAACGTTCAAACTTAAATTTAATGAATTACGATCGAATTTCGACGGCTCGGCGACCTCTAGTATTAATAAATCACCTTAAGCCACCGATGAAAATATACAGAGTCTTTTCAGGATTTCTCATACTGAGGACTTCTTGTGAGAGAACTTCGCGGTTCCCTACTTTGAAGTTGTGAGACGCGCCATTTAATCTATATTTGTATAAAAGAGAAAAGTTTGAATATTCGGTTTGTTTGTTCTTTATGCACGCCCACAACGCTGGACTTACTGCCACCAAATTCGGCATAGTGATGGGTTAGCATAATAGGAAACTAACGCCGTAAAATACTTTTTAAATATTCGAATTACATTTTTATTTATTTAATTTAAGCGGTGAATTCGGGTGCTTTTTGCCAATTTGAGAAAATTTTCTGCATTTATTTTCATTGTGGAACCGTAGTTTTTATATCATTGTAAAGTGATAAATTTCTCCATTCTAATAAAAGTAATTTGAAGCTAGGGCTTAATTTTCCTGATTTTTAGCAATTTAAAAAAAATAATAATTTTTTTACGACACAATGTCAGTCTTGATTTTAAATTTCATGCATCCGACGTTCGAATTTCACTATATTTTTCAAATTTTTTTAGGTAATAACTGGAACATTTCTTTCTGATTTAAAACAAGAACGGTTAAAATATTTTATTGTTGAATTTTAATTAATTTTTACCTGAAGTGTTAATTTTAATTAATTGTTAATTTAATTAAGTGTTAATTTTAATTGAAGTTAAATTAATTTTCGCTCGATGAATCCGTTCTTTTCACTTCTTGATGTAGGACACGTGTTGCCTTCCCAGATTACATTTTTTATCGGTGGCGTCATACTTTCTCATATTCTTTCTATCCAACTTCGTACGAAGGTCGCGTGTTGCCTTTCCTGTATGCATTTCGCATCGGTGACGTCATATGCTCTCGATCGTTTGATATACAATACGATTTATTTGTTTTATACTTTCGGCAATTCGGGGTTAATTCTGCACATATAAAAATTTAAGTAATTGTTGTTTTCCAATGTTTCTTGCTTTTTCTTTCAAACCATACTGTTATAAGGTAATAAAAAGATTATATTTGAAAGGATATTTACATTTGTTGGGAAAAGTTGGTAACAATAATTATTGGAAAAATGCGGAGGCGTGAATATGAAAAAATATGGATCCGAGCAATGCCGGGTTATCAGAAAGTGCTTAAAATATGCACATGCATGGTAGATCTTTGGAAACAATGTGTATCGAACCATATTATTCTGTTTCTAAAGGCAAGTCCCGTCAACTTTTTCCTTTTACTTTCTTTTAAATGTAATGTACGGGGAATAGATTTACTTGGCCCAACTTTTAATTTTAGCATACTATAAGGACATAGTTTTAAAAATGAGAAATCCTCTTATGATGAACTGATATGTCATGTAAACATGAAAAATATATATAGCATGCAATCACCTAGTGTCAAGTATCCCTTGTGCCTTCTTTTCAACATGTGTTGAGATTCATCCTCTTCATTTGAGATATTACTGCACCTGCGTGATTCTCTATGTATCAGGACTGTCATTGCCTTTCAAGGTTCATCACAGTATTAGTTTGTTTTCTTAGTATCATGAATAATGTATATTTGTTTCAGGTTACTCATCGCTTTTAGCCTAATATAGATATGAATGCTTCTTTTGGCATTTGTCATAAAACCTATAAGACAGAAAATTGAGAAAATTGAAATAAGTTTATTATTTATTGTTTATTTTGGTTTTCTGTCTTTGTAATATTATATTATTTCTACCATGCTTTATTTTGTTAGTATGGTCTCCCTGCATTGTAAATTTTTATTTTTTTTATTTTTCATGTTTTTGATGTTATGGTTTTTAAATCTTTCATTTTGGTATAGTAGGTATGGTCTTTATGGTCATAACGGTCATTATGGTGTAAAAAAATTGTGTTCTTGAATTGTGTTAATGTAAATGTTGCTTCTTTGTTCTTTTGAATAAAGTTTCACACATACCCACTCAACTTAAGCGGAGCCACTGTGGCTCCAAGTTCGGGAGTATGCTGCGGTGTAAATAAGTAAGTGTCAAGTATCCTTAACTTTTTGGATACTTGAATCTAATTAGGGTTACTTTACCCTAGTGCTAGGGATACTTGAACCTAAGCTAGGGATACTTGAACCTAAGCTAGGGATACTTGAACCTAAGCTAGGGATACTTGAACCTAAGTAGGGATACTGGAACCTAAGCTAGGGATACTTCACCCTAGTGTTAGGGATACTTGACCATGCATGCAAAGAGTATTGAAACGCCACTCCGAATGAAACCTCCAGACGGGGCAATCAAGGAGAAATTTGGTAACACCTTGGTAATCAGGGGCAACCTTTAACCCCACCGGGTCTTCAGGGGTCAGTACGAGAGACGCGGTCAGTTGGTTGCTGATTCAGTCGTTGAGCAGAGCGTCTTTGGGAGATTCCGGTATAGCTAGATGTCGCCTGTCCGGTGAAATGGTTCTTTGCTTTGTTCTATTTTTGTTTGTTCAGTTTAATTTGCCATTTAATTAATTTGAATTAATTGACGAGATGATATAAGATGTGTAGGTGCAATAATGATCAAGAAATTATTAAACATTTAGTTCCACTTTAGACTGTTGTTTGGATGACACCACAGTTTATTTGACAATCTCTTTTAATGCAGCTAAAACTGTACGATCACTACTAAGGTGAACTCACTAAATAAATTATCTAATGTAAGACTGGAGAAGTTATCTAACGTTCATCTCCCCGCTTCAGTATTAAAATTCTTTCGATAATTTGTATATACTCGAAATTCAGATATCAGGTGGAAATTACTGAATGGTAAACGATATAATTATCAGAAACATTAATCTTAAAAAATGGAAGCTATAAAACGTAATTGTTAGTAATGAAATTCTTGTTAATAAATTTAGTTAGTCTAGTCTTTAAATTAAATCTAGAAATCAAATTGAATTAAAATCTTTTGAAATTGACTAAGCAATTAAAATATTGATTTAATAAAATGATTATGGGATAGGGAACCTAGCAACTTCGCTAGCGCATTGAAGAATTGGCGGTTTGGGAAAAATAGAATTGAAAATAACAGTACCGTAATGAAAAGAAAATATCTAAAAAATGTTTTTAAAACAAGAAATTGGAAAAGTTAAATATAATTACTCGGTTCTCCTAACATTATAATGGAAACTAAAGTAAAAGAAGAAAAGTATATCCTACGAGAAAATACAAACCAACAAAGAGATAAACTCAACAGAAAAGGTGAAACGTTAAATAAAGCCAAACAATGAGAGGAAGCGAAAGATCTTTATCAAAAAAATAAATGAAAAAAATCATTTATCTGCAAGCGAGGAAAAAATGAAATAAATAAATCTCATTTATTTTAAAATTCTTATTAAATAATTCTTTGTACTACTTAAAATTGTCACCTCAAAAATATTTTTTTAATTCAAAATTATATACAAATTGTTACTAAATAATTATTCTCATATATAACTCAACGACAAAAACATTAGCCATTATGTCATAAATCAAGGCGAGGAGTTACTAGTACAAACATTCTTCTTAATCAATTAAGTTGCCTTATTGGCGACAAACTACACAGAACCAGAAAGTTGATCCAAACCATACAATTACATCGGTCGGTTACGAAAATCGAAGATGCTATAAATATGAGAAGATACCTACCTATATCAGTACTTGTTTTATGAAGTTTTTGCAATAGGGTCAAGTTGTCCCTAACTTTACTTTTTCAAAATAATCTGAAGATTAAACCACGTAGAAATACGATATAGCTTGAAGTATGCTTAAAACTGAGAAATTTTTTAATTGATCATATCCTCGAGAGTAAACTTGCAATCGACAGAAGAATGAAAGAGACAAAATTTATTTCTGAGCCCCAAAATATATTTACCTACACAGAACTACGATTTTCTGATTGGAATTGGAATCCTCTTCAATAGACCATATGGCCAAAGGTCAAATACGGATGGGACTCACAGAATGCCAATTATCTGATAATCTGAGAAAATCATGTTGGGTTAAGTGTCCCTAGTTTCCCCTATGTAGGGATGAAAAAGTAGAAACGAGAAAATGGAGCGTTATGGTGTTGTCTGTTCTTCAAACAATCAACGGATATAAGCTTACGTTCTGAGGAAAAGAATTTTATAAATGCATACATTTTATTACATTACTAGCTGTATGTCCCGGCGTTGCACGGGCTATCTCGAATAATGGGATATCCCGGGAGGAGAGAAGCGAGGACATGTGAGGCTTGGGGGCCATATATTTTCATATGGGCCGCCTCTGATTTTTTGAAAACAAAAATTGTCACTTACTTCCCCCCCAATAAACGTTACGAAGTTAAACATCTTAATGCAAAAAAGGAAAGAAAATGATTTTTTTCCGATATTAATAAATCCAAACACATAACCTCTCTGAAAAAGAAATACTATCTGAGAATCGGCTATTTCTTTGTTCTTCCGTTCCTTCAGTTCTTCTCTTCTAGCCATGTTGTGCCATAGTTGACAATCGGTGGTTTCTTTCTTCGGCAGTTTAAGCAACTCTCCTTTCATGCTTTCTAATTACCTGCTGTCCACGGGCAGCATCCCCTGTAACTCCTCTTTTTCTTTAAATCATCGGAAAAAGCGAGAATTGAACAAAGCAAAAATAGTGACTTTCAAATATCGGTTTAAAATAGTAGCTACCAGAAATATTTAAACTTGATCAAATCAATAAATAATGATTAAAATCAATAAATAATGATTAAAATCAA
>BGPR01030594.1:0-18567 GCA_013235015.1 Araneus ventricosus
TGTTGGTAAAAGAGATCTCAAGCAATTCATTTATTCCGTTACGTAACTCTGGGACGAAAAGCATGCTCCCAATCTGACGTCATCATTGCACCCGCTCTCTGTGAGCCTAACCTTACTACTCTCAAGTAACCTTGGTATTGACTCCCCAGGTCTTGAAATTTCTTTCACACTATCTCGGGAAAGATCGTCTAGATCAACATTTGGTAAATGTAAGTAGGAAAATCATGCTAAGATTACTCAAAATATTCTCGAAATGCATAATGAAAAATAATAACGAGAAGATGTGGTTTAATATTTGAGAAAAATCATACTACTGCTTATGAGGAATTATAAATAAAGAAAATGATTAAGCAAATTTGATTCCTGTCTATGCCCTGTTTAAGATATCCACAGTCTCAAACTATTCTTTTTTAGATGCCATTAATTAGTGAAGATACAATAAAGTCATTGAGGCCTTCATGATAACCTCGTTCCGTGGCCTCGTAGGTTTTATCAAAAAAATGTACTTGAATAAATTTCATTCTAATCATTAGGGACTAATCAATGTTTCCACGAGCTTGTTGGGGGAGTGAGTGGCATTAACAGAGTTATATCAATACAATGTAAAACTTTTGTTGCAACGATTTCATAGATATCATATGTAAAATATTAATGTCGTAATGCAGATTAATCAACAGAATAAACTGAGATCAGATATTGCAAGCCAATCAAAACATTTGCCATGATAGATTATGACTGGTAATAAGCAATTTTTAATAATCCTGTAACATTCGCAGTTAAACATTACAAAACGTTTGAATTAATTCAGAAAATAAGTATTCCACTTGTCTGGCTCCAATTTCCTTTGTGAGATTGCAGCCTAAGAATTCACGTTTACTAGCCCTAATCACTTTAAAATTGATTTAACAATCTAGCAAATTTAATTGTGATAATTCAAAATTATTTTGGCACTTCCAGAAAACGTTACAAATCGTTAACCGGCGTTAAAAATCTGCATTAAGATTATCAGGTCATACGTACATCTTAACAGAAATATAATTTTTTAAATATCTTACTTAGATTAATGATAATCTAGAATTAAATTTGCTTTACTGAAATCTGTTCTCGTACTTACTGAGAATTCGAATAGAATAATTTATCATCAGAACCAGGGCTGGCGCCAGTGGGGGGACCAGGGCCCCCTTGTCAGCGATGCTGTGTCCAGGAGTGACGTTAGAGTTTGCCCGACGGGGGACACGACCTGCGGTTCGGGGGGGACGAGTGTAATGAAATTGGTCTCACATTTTCGCCAGATCTTTATTTATCAACTAGTTGAATACCCCGTACAAAAATTTTCCCCGACGGGGGGGGGGGCACAACATTCCCGATAGGGGCCATGGCCCCCTGGTCCCCCCTCTGGCGCCACCCCTGGCTGTGCCCATCAGTCGGGGAAAATTTTTGTACCCCCCATTCAAGCAACGGGGTGTTCAACTAGTAGATAAATTAAGATCTGGCGAAAATTTCAGACCAATTTCATTACACCCCCCCCCCCCCGTCGGGCAGACTCTAACGCCACTTCTGATAAGTACTACTCGAAATTTGTCATCAGTGCTACTTGAATGAAGGATAAACGCAAATGTTCAGTAAAAATTTAATGAAAAGCAGGAAATTTACAGACTGGAGTTCCTACATTTTTGATTGATCATTTTGCAGATTTGCATAAAACTATCAAAACAATTGCCCATAAACAATAAATTTCAAATAACAAATTTATTTTATAATTAAAGCTTAAAACGAAAGAAAAATCATCTAAAATTAAGAGGATAAAGGAAACCTTTCTCAAATAATGTGGGGAGAAGGAAGGAAATCAGCATCCGTGATTTATACCAGAATGATTTTTAAGCAATTTAAGATAAAAGCAGTGACGAAACAAGAGGGGGGCAACCGGGGCAGTTGCCCCGGGCGCCAGTCAGGAGGGGGCGCCAGCCCAGGGGAGGTGAAAAATGTAGGGGGAAAATAAAAAAAAAATAGTATAAAATATATGTTTTACTTTTTAATTTTCTGTTTAAATTCTAGCCCGGAATCAAAACCAGTTGTAATGTAATTAAATAAGTACGTAAAATTAAGATGTGTCTGTTGATAAAACCCAAGCAACGCCGGCACAACGAGACGCTGGGCGCTGAGGGGTGTGAATGATGGATTCGCGTAGGAATGTGGGAACGCATTGTACTACAGCTTCCTTCCGCATATGCGCCTGTCCGGACTCTGGAAACATATTACACCCCCTATCACCCCTTTACTGAGTAAAATCGTCCAAAAGGGGCAGTCTTCGGATATTGAAACGGACGGTAGAAGACAATTCCGTAACGTAACCTCACTCTGCTACTCAACGACAGATGTCCAGAAAATTGTCGGGCGCTGAAAACCGTAAAAGAGCTAAAGAGAGAGAGAGAAAAAAAAGTCATTTGTCCTCCTCATTTTGTCATCGTGGCTGAAAGCAAATACCAATGAAGGTAAGTGGTGTTAATCTGCTCGTTTTCTTTGTTAAGTATCAGTTTTTCAAAACTATCACTGGACAAGTGGTTGTCCTTTCGAATTTTGTCTACATTAGGCACACATTAAAGCAGTGGTTCTCAGAAGGTGCGCCCTAGAAGATTTTCGAATGAGCCCTATGGTATTCCAGAGAAATATGTGTCCAGATATAAAAACAAATATATTTACTATTTTTGTTATCAGTTCCCCAGTTCAAAAACAGTTTTCATTGCAAGCAGCTAACCTTTCTGGTTGCTTTTTTCCCCTTATGATTAAACACAAGGAATTGTTTCTTGAAACCTTTTTGGCAGTGGCGGCCCGAGGCTTGGGCAAACTGGGCAACTGCCCGTGGCGCCAAAGCGGGAGCTCGAAGGGAAAAAATGGTTTAATAGACACGGGAGCTCCGGAAAAACGGCAAATATTGTATTTTAAAAACTTGTTGAATTATTTCAAATTAAATAAGACCACTATAGAATCTTAAATATATCTGGAGTTTATAAATTCTCATCATGATATTGTTAAGTCATATTTGCAGGTAAAACATGCATATTTCTATGTTATAAAAAATTAGGTTCGTTCAACTTGTAGAATACAGACATTATAGAATTTTTTTAAAAATAGCATGGTTTTATGGGGGGTGGGGGTGACGCCATACTGTTGCCTTGCCCGGTTGGTAAAGTTACCTTGGGCCGCATCTGCTTTTTGGTCTTCCATAAAAGAAGAATATGTGTCAATATCTAAAGAAGCTTTAAACTTTTTACTGCAATTTTCAACATCATATTTATGTGAATCAGGATATTTCCCCCTTAACACCATTATGTGTAAAAAAGAGAGGAAATCTTCAATGTATTGATGAGGAAATGAGTGTGCCTTCCAAATATATGTCCAAACATCGAATAAATCGCTAGGACACATCAGGCTGGTGTTTCTCATAAGCACAAGAATGAATAAACTTAAGGTGCGTTTCATTTATCTTTTTTCATCGCTTTATTTTTTGTTATATTTGACTTAATTATTATAACTATAACAAATTTCTCTGAAATTTGTATATAGTACGCCTATAAAAGACTGCACAAATAAAAGATTGTAGAGGTACAATTGTGAATGAAGTCCTTGAAGAAGCAGAACAATCTTGTCTTGCTCTTAATGTAGACGCGTTTTTTAAGGAGGTAAGGAAGAGGAAGAAGAAAAGATTTTTTGACAAAAAATGTGAGCTCTGAAATTTCTCAACATAAAAAATTCAAACTTTCCTTACTGCAAGTGAATGATAGAATAGAAGCTGAGTTAGAGAGACGATTCAATCAATGCAAAAGGTGAAAGAAATTTTCGTATTCTTGTCTCCCAAACAACTGACAACTCTTGATAACAAAACTTTAAGAGAGAAGGCTACTAATTTGGCAAATTTGTACCGAGACGATCTGTACAAGGATGAACTATCCGTTGAAATAGAGAGTTTTAAGTATACTGTGATAAGTAGCGACAATTTAGCTGGAAATTAATCAAAAAAGAGTAAGCTAAATTCTACTGCGCTTGATTTTTAAAATTATTTATATACAACTGGTCTTCATGAAAACTATTCAAATTTGACCACGACCCTAATAGTCCATTGCAACTAGACCGAAAAATGGCAAATAGGGAAACAAATTTATATAGTTGTGAAACTTTGGTCAAATACTTATTTGACCTCAAGGATATCAGAACCGAAAAGTTTCCACCTCTCGGGGGGGGGGGGGGGGCTTCCCTCCTAGCGGAAAAAACTGAAGTGAAGTGGGGTGTTCGGTCAGTTTTTCCTAGATTTCTTCAATCTTACACATTTAATGTTAAAAATGATATAGTTGAAAGTCGTAGAGCATAAGATTCTGCGTCGAATGAGTACCAACACTATACATTTTGTTGCAGTAGTACGATTACAAACTCTTATCTAAGTTGCAATGATTTTTCAATTTTCAAAAGAAATTCATTATTCTTACAAAAGACGATGCATCAATCAAAGATTCTATGTAAATAAAGTTTGTATGTATAAGTATTCACTTTTGTAAGCACATACACATGTCAGTGCACCAATACCAGAGCGCTAGTGTGGTGTGGAAGTTAGGAGAGAGCGTACAACTAGCCCATTGCAATGAGACCAAAAACGACAATTAGGAGAAAAATTCATAAATTTTTGAAACTTTGGTCAAATACTCTTCTGACATCAAGGAAGCGGAAACCGTAAAGTTTCCATCCCTGAGGGGAGAACTTCCCCCCCCCCTCGAACTTCCAAAACCATCAAAGCACAAAATGATCGTGACTCAGCTTATTAAATAACAATTAACATTGCTTATTTTTTTAACTGCAGTAAATTATTTTCATAAATATTCTAATTATATGTAGCCTCGTGCTGGCCATGTTTCATATCTTTGATACAGTTCCATAGCGACCAGTTGGTAACTCTGACAACCTTTACTTCGTTCTTGATGGAGGCTCTCTTATTCATCGTGTAGTATGGCCAAAGCAAGAGACTTTTGGTGATGTTTACACATCTTATATCAAAAGAAAAGTATCAGGAGAAATAATTTTTAATGAAAACGCAGTTCTCCTTGACTCTCAGAGACAATTTCTAAGCAATCTTGCAAATAAGGAGTGTTTCATTTCGCAAACTTTGTAGCAACAGATGATGCTGATGTGCATATTGTGAAGACCGCTATAGAGACATATGAGAAGATTAAGAAACAAGTTGTTGTAAGAGGGCCAAGATGTTGATTTTCTTTTTTTTACCTACTGCTCTTACTCCAGACTATATGGATATTCTCATGCTGAAAGAGGGTAAATGTAAAGTCAAAGATAAGTTCTATAGCTCTAAAGATCTGCAAAATTCTAATCTCGTGATCAAATGCAAAAAATCCATTCTCTTCCTTCATGCGATTAGTAGTTGTGACACAACTTCAGGGTTCTATGGAAAGGGAAAACTACAAGCAGTGCAGTTGTTCAACCACAGTAAATTCTTCCAAGATATCCCTGAGATCTTTAATAACACTAAATCAACTTATACTGAGATTGAAAGAGCAGGAGAGAGGTTCATCATCGTATTGTACAGCAACATGAAGAAAGTAGCTTGAATAAGATGAGGTATGACTCTTTCAATAAACTAGTAGGTCAAGCAAGGTCTCCTATTCTTTTCTCCATGTTACCACCAACCACAGAAGCTGCACATCAACACTTCCGTCGCACATTCCACCAAGAGCAAACATGCAAGGGCAGTGTTTGAACCCTGAAGTCGTGAATAAGTCGTTGACGCCCATATACACTACTAAAGGACCGGCGCCAGCTAAAATAGTGTCTGTAATTACAGTAAATTCTCGATTATCCGGCATTCAAGTATCCGGAAAGCTCAACTAACAGGAAAAATTAGAAAAGGAGTTTTTATGAAAGTTTTAGATCCGCGCGCCGTTCCATTCACGGGGATAATTTATTTCTGGAATGCAACGTCCGCTCCGCACGGAGGGGTGTAGAAGGGGGTCAAAAGAAATATACAGTACTGTGACGTACACAGACTTGTTTTATGGAGGGTCAAAAGCAAAAGTGAGAATCTCCCCCGAAAAATTAAAAGGTCCTAACCTTTCGCCGAAAAACGAGACCTAAAAACGAAATTGACAGAATCGGTAAAAAAAAAGCTCATGGGGTGTTACTCCAGATTGGTATGTCTTTTTCCCCTTTATTTATTTATTCTCCGAATACCGGCAGATGTTGATTCCGATTACGTAATATCACGTGCGGGAGAATTGGAGGCGCGCATATTGCGCAATAACCTTTGTGATTTTTTAAAAGATAATTAGTTAGATAATTAATATTCAATCTGGAATTTGTTTATGATCACATATGAGTTTTATTGTGTTTGCTCAGTAAAATATTTTTCAGTTTCGTCAGCTATTTGTATATTTTTACAATCTATATATTTACGGTAAAAATTCGGCTACAGATCATACTTTTTTTTATCATCAGTGTTAAATTGAAATCTTCATAATGTAATGTAATGGAAGATACAGAAGTATTCTTAAAAATTATATTTAATACGCCTTTCAAAATGACAAAAACAAATTATTTGGAAGAAAAAAAAAGAAAGACTACAATCTACCCCCCGCCCATTTTTTCCGTCACACGCAACTATCCGGACTTTTCAGGTATCCGGAAATCAGCGTTTCCCGAGCATGCCGGTTAGTTAAGCTTCTACTGTACTTGTGGATGTAATAAAGGCTGTGGGGGGAAATGCAAATGTGTCAGAACTAACCTGCGTTGTACTACTTTGTGCAAGAACTGTCGATGCCGAAGTTATTGCAGTTAAAAAATAAACAATGTTAATTATTGTTTAATAAGCTGGGTACGATCATTTTGTGCTTTGATGGTTTTGCAAGTTCGAGGGGGGGGGGAAGTTCCCCCCTCAGGGATGGAAACTTTACGGTTTCCGTTTCCTTGATGTCAGAAGAGTATTTGACCAAAGTTTCAGAAATTTATGAATTTTTCTCCTAATTGTCGTTTTTGGTCTCATTGCAATGGACTAGTTGTACGCTCTCTCCTAACTTCCACACCACACTAGCGCTCTGGTATTGGTGTACTGACATATGTATGTACTTACAAAAGTGAATATACTTATACATACAAACTTTATTTACATAGAATCTTTGATTGATGCGTCTTCTTTTGTAAGAATAATGAATTTCTTTTGAAAATTGAAAAATCATTGCAACTTTGATAAGAGTTTGTAATCGTGCAACTGCAACAAAATGCATAATGTTGGTACTCATTCGACGCAGAATGTTATGCTCTATGTCTTTCATCCACATCTTTTTAACATTGAATGTTTAGGGTTGAAGAAATCTAGGAAAAACTGACCAAACGCCTTACTGCAGTTTTTTTCCCCTAGGAGGGGAAGCTCCCCTCTCAGAGGTGGAAACTTTTCGGTTCTGATAGCCTTGAGGTGAAAGAAGTTTTTGACCAAAGTTTCAAAACTGTATAAATTTTTCCCCCTATTTTACCTAATTGCAATGGGCTATAAGAATCTACTTGACTCTACCAGATTCTGTCGCATCGAATGAGAGAAGTTTTAGCAAACTTAAAATCGTAAAAAAACTATTTAAGAAACTTAACCAAGCAAGACCGCATTTCTAATCTTGCAGTGATTTATATTGAACATGAGAAGGCATCAAAGATTTCTTACGGTGATGTGATAAAATTTTTAAAGCAAAGAAGAGGAAAAGTAAACTAAAATAATTTGAGTGTTTAATGGTTAACAGAGTAAACTAACCTATACATCTGAAAAATTGCTTGAAACATTAATTTATCAAGTCGAAGATTTAGTTAGGATATTATCGTTGTTATATTATTGCACATGTTTTTTCTAATGTACACTATGTAAAAATTGAACTTGGCGCATTTGTATTAGGTGAAACAAAATTATTTTCTACACATGTTTTTTTTCTTTATTAGATATTACATAGTAGTGTTTTCCTTCTCTTATTTTTAGGCGCCAGTCCTTTTTCAGTATAGAACGGTAACTTTTAATTAAGATTTTAAGCAAACTAATCTATGTGTTATTTGTTGGCGTTGGGGGTAGTTGTAGGAGGCGCTAATCGCAGATTTTGCCCCGGGCGCCAAAATGTCTAGTTTCGTCGTTGTAGTGTATAGTACATAAATTACTAATTAGAAATAAAAGAAATTAGACCTGAAATTAAGAATTGAGTATATATGAGCTGAATTCAAATTTTATTAATATCAAATGACTTTTTCTAGATCAGAGGTTACCAACCCGTGGTACGCGTATCCCTGGGCGTACGCGGGGGACGAGTTAGGGGTACTCAAAAGTGATTTTAAGAATGGCGGAAAACACAAAATATAAGAATATTCTAGAATTTAATTTCATCAGGTTCATTTGAAAAATGAAAATCTTACGAGTTCGAAAGCCTATTTAAGGAATAAGAAAAATGAAAGGTAGATTAATATCTAGTAATTGAGTAATTGTTAGTTTTCGTCATGACCGGCCGCCAAGACTTCATCGGGCACTGTGGTCCCCGCATAATAGCCTCCATTACGAGCGGCTCATGCGACGACCCCCCATTTTACCGGGGTACGACCCGTCATCGGAGATGGGTCCCAAGAGCCACACCACAATTACTGTATCAACCAAGGGAGCGAGAACTTGCTTACTTATCCGGCAGCTTCTCATCCGTGAACTTCGACATGCTGGGATAATGTGATTGAATATGCGATTATATAAAAATAAAGAAATTAGTGATAATGTGATTAAATAAGCAAATTAGTTTGTCATCTTAAAATTGAAAAGTATTGTTGTAAATCATACACTTTTGAAATTTCTTTAAATCAATGAAAAAATTGTACAGTTATTAAATTGGTATCATTAAAAAGATATTTTTTTGAATTTTAAAATGACTTAAAATGTCATTTTTTAAATGAAATTTTTGAAAAATATGGTGAAAAAACTGCAAAATCTTGCCTACTTTTTTATTAAAACTGAAATTTTAATCATCTTTTGAGCTCTGAAAAGTTGATAGTGATTCTAGTTTTGTTTTGAAGAGCATATGTGCCAAATTTCATCAATATCAACCAAAAATGTCGATTTTTTTAAAAAGATAAATAACATTCATCTTCGTACACATTATTGGAAAGTTATATGTTATGGTTAAATCAGTTACAATTATCAAGACAAGTAAAATCAAGGACATCAGGAATTTGGTGTAGAATATTGCATTAGATTTTTTATGCAATAAACTCTAACACGAAATACTATAATGTTAATTTTATATTTTACTTGTAATCATGCTCTTGTATGCATATTTTTACTACTAATAAAAGCGAATGTATGCATAGGTGACAGCCTGTTGGCGTTCTACAAGACAGACCGTTGAGCCTAGAGTTGCCAAATTTGGTACAAACCTACTATGGAGGGTGGCAAAGTACACATCAGTGAATTTTTAAAAACTTTAATTAATTAAAACTTAAGAAAGACTTTGGAGGGTTGCGGTTCAGCGATAATAGCCAGAAATATTATTTAAAAATAATTTCTACACCATCTTATATTTCAAAAAATATATACGTATATCTTTCAAATGATAACAGTCTAGTTGTCGTGTAATTTTTTCTTAAATTTGACAATTTTTTTAAAAAAACATTTTTATTTATAAATAACAACAATGCTAGATTGAAAGTCAAACCTATTTCACTGATTCATCAAATCTTTAATTTAATATTTCTCTAATGTTAATTTAATGTTTCTCTTATGTTGAAAAACGTGATACAAAAATTTATTTTGATTTATTACATTATAAACCTTCTTTTGTTGTAATGAAATGCTACCATTTTCGTTGCTTTTCCAGTTTTTTTAGTCTAATTTTTTGTTAATTCTTTGCTACTTGACACAAATTTACTTTTTTTTAATAGATTTACTATCTTATTTTGATAGATTTACTTTTTAGCTATGATCTAAAATTCATTTTTTCACTTAGGACAGATAATCTTCAATGGAAACCATACCATCTATTTATTTGTAATAATTAGGTAAAACATTCAAGTTATAGTCAGATAAATAAAGTGTAATAAATGTAATTCAAATCTGAATTATGCATGATCGAAATAAAAATTAATTTTCATTGTATTTAATGATATTAAAGATACATTCTGCCTAAGACTTTTTTAACAATTGAAGGTAAAAATCGAAGTTATTAATCTTATTAGATTCAAAACATATTGACTTAAAATTTAGTTCGAATTAGCTTGCGAAAAATTAAATAAGTTGATGTTTTTAAAATTGGTTGGCATAAATAATATATAATTCATAAAATGGGAGAATCAGCTAGCAGTAGAAGGCGGCTAGTATTTAATGCAACAAAAGCAATTTAAAAATACAGAAATAATTTGAGCCTCACCTCTTTAAAACTAATTTATCTGCTTAGAAAAGAATGAAAATGTCCAAGTATTTCTTTATGCGCCCACTCTCTGATGAAACAAAAATAGAAATGCAACATTTCCTTCGTATTACTTGCCACTAAAGAAACACCGAAGGATCACTCGTCCAATAACGACGAAGCCCCTTTATCCTTCCTACAATATAGTAAATAAGATAAAATAAGACCTCCTCACCCTGAAACACAAAACTCTAAGAAAAATCGCAATTCCCCTTTTCCTTTGAGCTTTTAATAGTCAAAATTACGTGAATTTTTTGCCCTCCCTCCCCTCTTATCAGCGTCTTAGAGGTTCGAAGAAGATTCTTAAGGCAGGGGGAGTTCCTTTGACCATCTATTTTACGACTGTAAAATGAGATACAAAAAAAGAAAAAAAAAGCATGTTACTTTGCCATCTCTAGACAAGAACCACACCCATGGTCAAAGAAGGACCCTTTTCGCCTTGCTGGAGGGACCCTTTTTTCCTGCGGCAGCAAGAAACTCAAAGTTCTAAGAAAAGGCGCAAGCCCTTTCTCTCTCTCTCTCTGTAACTCAGATAGCAATTTTAGTTTGCAGCAAAGTTGCAGCAATCTTGCTCTGCAAATCTGCAAGTTTGACACGGCAAGAGTGCAAGCTTGAAACAAGTTAACGCAAACGAGTTAGTCACCACGCGTCGAACTTGCAGCAAGCTTGTTGCGTCAAATTCATTGCAAACTGTAGCAAAAACAGAGTACGCAGACAAACCTCGGATTCGAACCACCGACAACACACTTCATATCCAGTCGCCTTAGCCACTCAGCCAGCTGAAATCGGAGAGGAGAAGATAGATTGCGCTGCTAGATCGTGCATTTTACAGGTTTTATTTTAAACTGTTTTCTTGATTTCATTAATTTTTTAAAATTTTGAGTTGAGAATATGATTTGAAGTCAAAGAGAGAGCAATTTTCGCTAATAACTAGGTTTTGCTAGTAAAATAAATTATGAAATTAGGGTTCAAAAGAAATTATTTTTAAAAATATGGGGCAAAAAGTTATTATTTTTCAACAAACATTGACTTTTTTAGGTTTAATTTTGTTTATGAACGTTAAAATTTCAACATTAAGAAAAAGGCGATATATAATTTTCTTTAAAGTGCGAGTTCTAGTAAAAAGATGGAGAATTTTTCAAAATTTTTTTATAAAAAGACCTATTTAATTTTTTACAAATTATATTGATTTATTGAATTAATAAAAAGAAGGACGGTCTAGGAGATGCTATTAAAAATCGGATGTTTTTTAAAACAGGGACAAAGATCAAAACCAGATATACAACTGTATCCAGGTCATGGTGTGTAAGTGTGCTGTATCAACTTTGCAGCAAACTTGTTTTGCAATGGACCTTATGCACCATTTGGGTTCGAGAGTATAAAAAAACAGCTGTGGAGGAATAAACAAATCGATCGGCCTATAAGCGACTCAGAAATAAAAGCAGTTCTGAGTCAACTGTTTAAGACTGACCAATGGCTGCCTCCGGCTGGTCACGTGTCGGAGGATGTGACGTCACATGCATAAGGTCCATTGTGGTGTGAAGTTTGTCATAACAACTTCACAGCAAACTTTTTTTGCAAGTGGGCTGGTCGATTATGCTTTGTTACTTTGCAGGAAGTTTCTGCAAAGTTGCCGCATTAAGTTTGTCATGACAAGCTAATATATAAAAAATCACACTTGCTGCAAGTGTGAGTGCTGTCTGGGAAGAGGGTCACAACCAGATAAGCTGGCAAATTGACAACTGGAGAAAACAACTAGCCACTCCCGTATTGTTTAGTGACCCTCTGAAGACTTATTCTCAAATCCTTTTTTATTTGCACAGCAGATCGTACCAATCTAACTCTTAAACTAAGTTTTTTAAATTGTCATTTTTGCGCCCCCTTTGTGCCTGCGCCATTGGCGGGGGCCAATCTCGCCACCCCCTCGGTACGGCCCTGCTCGTAGCGTTACGCGTTCGGCAGTCCTCAAAGGGTTAACCCCTTAACTGTTTGATTTCCTTTGCTATCTAATAAGATGATCCCTTCTGTTTTGGGAAGGGGCTGCCGTTTTCATTCATCTCGGAAGGCATAGAATAATTGGGATGTTTATAGATTCTACGTAATTTTTGTTTAAAATTATAAAGCTAATTAATTATTAAATTTTAGATTTAAGACTAAAAATGCGATAATTCGATACACGGGTATTCTCGGGCTTTTAAGTTAAGCAGTTAAAGCGTGGAATCCGTTATTTCACGAATTACCTAGTTGAATACCTAGTTCTATGAAATAACTGAATCATACGTTTTAACGGTAACATGTATAGTAAACTAAATGATACTTACACATATTTGTTTATAAAAAAAATCCTACGTTTCCTTTTGAAACGGAAAAATTTTAGGAATATTGTTCTATTGGAAAGATGATTTGTTTTCTGAGAGATGGTTATTTTTAACATTTGGGTGTTATTTTAACCACCACTAAGAACGAGGTGCATAAATAAGATTTGTAAACAGCGACATCTATTGGTGAAAACCGACCTAAAACCCTTTTGACCATCCAACGTCTATAAGAAGTTAACCCGATTTAAAAATGAATAAATTAGAATTTATTTAATAGCCTCCTTGTATTGCTTTGATTGTAAAACTGGAAATTTTGAAAAATTTCAATCTTTTTCATTTACGTGGATAATTTTTTTTCTAGTGTAAAGCAAAAAAATCCTTGGGAAAGGATAAATATCAAACGAAAAGCACGAAACTCCCTCTCTGTTCCTAAAAAACTAAATGCCAGTAGGCGCTGTAGCTCCAAAATGGTAAGTAATTTCTTGGTGTCATCTTTTTATGTTCTTGCATACAACGAAGTCCATAGTTTCTTCCCACTTCCTCCTACACGTAAAGAAATTATTGTAATCACCAAAAACGTTTTTGATTTTCCAAAGTTCACAAAAAACATATCTCAAACTATGCGTGCGTGTAAACACAAAAACCAGAAACCTTAGTGAACTAAATAGATAGATGGCATTTGAAATTCGGTTCATAAAGCCGAATTTGTAGATCTGTTTGAAATTACGATCCAACTCCGTCAGTTGGAAGAGGCACTTTACCTAAACTCATGCCCGCTAGGACTTTTAAAAAACTAAAACTTATATACTCCCTTATAAACACAGAACTTACATGGTATAAGCCTTTACGGTGACGAATAGTATCTTAACAGATACACAAATACAATTAATGATAATAACACTTTTATAAATTAAATGAATATAAACTATTTAATACTTTCTACGAGACGTTATTAAAGTCTTTATTATATAACGAAAAAAATCCGGGATCCTGTCGACTTTCGTGTATATTTCCATAGTATGGTGCGTTTTGGATTAAATCGATTATGCACTTTGGAAGAATATTTCTTCCCGTTGATTGATTTGGTCCAAAATTTGATACAGGTCCACGATTTTGGTAAAGACCGCAAGTCAAATCTCATTCTTTTAGCTTGTTACGTTGTTGAGTTAGTCACAGACGCACAGTAGTCCAGTTTCGGTTTGTAGCGCGACAAAAATCGAAATTTTGAGGTCGGCGAATGGGTTTATTTTCTTTGGGATTAGGTAGAGAATCGTTTGGAACCCTGAAAACCATAATTTTTTTTGTATAAGCACTTAGTCTTAGAAGGGTTCACGAAGGTTAAAGTTAGAAAATGTCTTTAGAACACTTGAGTAGCGTTTCATTGAGCCTTCGGAATTCGCTCTGTAAAGTCTTATAGCATTTACTAGCTACGTGACCCGGCGTTGCACGGGCTTTCTCGAATAATGCGTCATTCCTTGACGGAGAGAAAAAGTGAGGTCATGTGACACATGCCCAACATTCTCTCCTAAATAAATAAGGAGAAAAGAGCGGTTCAATCATTCCGTCCGCGTAAAGGCTTCAAAATATACTTTTAAAAAATCGCAAAAATAATCTTTTTTTGTAAAATTACGATTCCGGAATTATTTTTTTGTCTGACTTTAGTACGTAAGGAATGAGATAACCCAGCGTTGATCGGAATCCGTATTTTTTCATATACCCGCTTCCAGTTTATATACACATGAAGCAAGATGCACTGAGTACATGAAATCTAAAAGTGAAACCTCATAGAAAACAATAGTTTTAGTAAAAACCCTATATGAGCGATTTAATTTTCCCTGTTTCTTTATATCAATTACCAAAACCCACACAAAACTCTATCCACATTGACTTGTTGCATTGTTCAGGTTTCCATATTCCTAGCTGCATGATCCGGCGTTGCACGGGCAATCTTGAATAATGGGATATTCCCGGGCGGAGAGAAGTGAGATCACGTGAGGCCTTCGGATCCATATTTTTTCATGTGTCCGGCTCCATTTTTTTTCAACAAATATTGTCACTTACTTTCTCCAAGAAATGTAAATATTCTTTCAAATCTAGTCTTTTTATTACTAATTTTCATATGCCCGCCTCCGTTTTATTTTTTTTACATATATTGTCGCTAACGTAAACGTTATGTTCAGCCCAAAACGTATTCTCTTTTCTTTGTTCTTCTGTTTCTTCGGCTCTTCTCTGGTGGCTACGTTGTCTCATTACTGCCAATCGTCTATTTCTTTGTTCTTCTGTTTCCTCGGCTCTTCTCTCCTGCCCACGTTGTGCCATGTCTGACAATCGGCTATTTCTTTGTTCTTCTGTTTCTTCTGCTCTTCTGTCCTGGCCACGTTGTGCCATGTCTGACAATCGGCTATTTCTTTGTTCTTCTGTTTCTTCCGCTCTTCTGTCCTGGACACGTTGTGCCATAGTTGACAATCGGCGGTTTCTTTCTTCTTCAGTTTCAACAACTCTCCTTTCACGTTTTCTAATTGCCTCCCGTCTACTGGCAACATCCCCTGTAATTCCTCTTTTTCTTTTAGGTATCGGAAAAAGCGAGAATTGAACAAAGCAAAAATAGTAACTTCCAAATATCAGCTTAAAATAGAAGCTTCTACAAATATTTAAACTTGATCAAATCAATGAATAATGATTAAAATCACTAACATAACTAATCTACATCTTTGGGCACATAAATTTACAGAAACCAAACACCCCTTTTAATTTCGTTAAAATGATTTTGTTGGACGTTGTATCACGGGATAAAAAAAAAAGGAATTTATACACTTTCAACAATACATTTTTTTTATTTCTGTCAGCGTCATTTTTTATTGTTGTTGTAACAATGTTCTTTAAAGTAAACGATTTCAACAATAAAAAATATTTTGAATTGCGCTGTAACAATGAAAAGTATTGTTATAAAGTATCCCAAACAATGAAAAGCATTGTTGTCAGTTAGTTTTTAATTAATATCTTTTTCACTAATTAAAATTTCGAAATTTAAATGGCCGAAATGGCTTCCCTGGATTATTCCCCATCTTTTGGTACCTTCCGCGCGCTTCTCCGTTCGGCGGTTCGTGAGAAGATAGAGGGACATACATACATACATACATACGTTTGTTTACCTTCGAATTTTAATAGAGTAGATATTACATTAACGAAATTCTTTCACTTTTTAATCGTCTTGAGAGGTATTTGTATTTACCTCGCAATTATTTATTATATATATTTTAACACTGCAAATATTTAGAATGTTAAAAATAAAAATACCTACCTGACTTTACTGAAACTTCACAAATCTTATTTTTAAGCGATTTCCTTCATTTGGTAAAAATTACCCGCTTTTCTTATGCTTTGTACAACTATTATTAACTTTTGTGCAGATTGCAACAGTTTCCTCCATAGAGAACAATGGGAACGAATTACATTAATATAAATCAAGAAATATCCAACCTTTGTTGTTTGTTAAGAAATTCGTGGGGTACAACTGAAGTCCATTTCCTTTAAAATGTGCAAATTTCAATGCTCTGCTGTTTTCAGTTTCGACGCTATGATTTTTGTCTCGCTAGAAAACAAAACTGCACCACTGCGAGACGTACAGGTAGAAGTAATTTTTTTAACTCTCTGACTGCTTATCCCGCGATTTTCGCAGGTAAGAAGTATTTTCTGCTGCATCCTGCTATTTTTACGAGCTAAATGTGTTTACTTAGTACTATTATAGGGTTGAATCCTATTATACCAATAAAATTTTGCATACGAACAACAATTTGCTTGGGTCAACGGTATTTGAACATGTTTGCAAACGTTGTATCTAAATAGTGATTTAAAAAATTCGGCAGTCAGAGGGTTAAGAATGTGTGTTTTTGAACTGGAAGAGGTGAAACTGTGGATATATATCAAAATTTAATCCTAATAATCAAATTTTTGACGATTGTAGTATTTTTTCTTGATTGCAGTATACGTAGTTCGCCCAATGAAAGGGGAATTGAAGTCATAAATTTTTAATTTTGAAAACATTTGGGTACATCAGTCCTTTTCCGTTTAGCACGTTAAGCACCAAGTTTGTCTTGGAGTCCTTTCCTTTTAGCCTGGGATGTCCGATTTCATCGATATGCTGGCAGCCAGTCAACAGTGACTGACGAAGCCTGAAAGTAAAGAATGCTGTCCGTCACTGATGACTAAAACTGGACATTCACAATCATTCCATACACCGCACAAATGGCTTGGTGGCGCTTCACACCATTCCATTTTTCAGCCCATCTATTTAGGAAGGTCATTCACGGAGGATCCATGCAAACCATAAACCCATCCACTACCGGTTACTCCTATCCCCTAGGGTTACAGCGCCTATTCCTCCCCCCGCTCCAATTTCCGCGGTGAATGTCTCGCAAAGTGTATCTACATCGATCCCATTTCAGGTTTTATGGCCCAACAGTCCAAATGGATTTCAAGCGAAGTTGGATTTTGAAGCTTTCGACCTCACCGCGCCAATTTTCATCTGATTTTCGCATTGACGACAGGTTTCGGAGTGGTGCGACCGAATTTGCTCGGTTTGAAGTGATCGTGAATGTCCATGGCACTTGACGGGTAAAAATACTCCTCATTTGACGCAGTACACTTCTCCAGTTTCTGTTTCCGTTGTTCAAAACATCCCTAGAAGTCCTCAGAAACCAGACTATTCAGTTGCTTCTTTTTTTACCTTCTTGTATACGAAGTGTACAAAGAGAAAGTATTGCAATTGTCAAAAAATTCGAACTCGAGATTTTGACGAATCTCCACGTTTTAGATCTCCCTGAGTCTTAAAAACACAATTTTGAAATTCTGTCTGTCTGTGAACACGATAACTCGAAAACTATTAGAGGCGGGCGGCATTTCGAAAGTGGCGGCAAAATGAGACATGCAAGAAAATTTTATAACTAAACAAGGCAGGGGTATAAATTCAATCATTGTTGTACATAAAAATAATAACTAATGTAACTAATTTTGTATTTTTCGAAGGTTGTCGGTAAATTGCCGATATGTGAAAAAAAGACTGATGGTGGACGCGCGATTTCGTATCCTCTCTGCAGATATTGACCGCGTCAAACGATGAATTAAAAACATTACTAATAAAAGGTTTTTTTTCTTGGAATTTATTATTTTTATTTCGAGGTTTATATGTCCTATGAAACTTGTTAAGGAAGGGCGGCAAAAGTTACAGCTACGCCATGCGGTAGTATGGTTGGTTGGTTGGTTGTATGAGTTTTAATGGCGCAAGAGCCATTTTTGGCCATGCTGCGCCAAACAAAAGGTGAAAAATGGAAACATGTTGAAATGAGCGGTTTATAAAATAGAATCAATTTTTCCTTTGTTCCCAATTTAGAATAAAAACTTTAATAAACAAACAATTTAAAGCAAAATGAAAAAAACCAATGGACCAACAAATTCTAAAATACAGGATATTACTATATAAAGTTAGAAATTCCAATGGCATTTAAAAAAGTAAAAATATGTGGATGGGGATGTTCTCCCACCAAGTCTCTAATGTTTACTGATACGGAGTTAAAAAATCTGAAGCGATGATTGTTAAAAACTGGACATTCCACTAAAATATGATGAATAGTAAGATCCACCTGGCACGTTGTACAGGCAGGACACCGTTCACCAAATAAAAGATGTTTATGTGTTAAACGGCTATGACCAATGCGAAGTCGAGTCAATTTAACATCAAACGTTCGCATTGGGACAATTGGCCACATACCTATCAATGGATGGAT
>BGPR01030595.1:0-11390 GCA_013235015.1 Araneus ventricosus
TATTTGTGAGCCTCGAATAGTCTGTTTGTGGTCCTCGGGTAGTCTATGTGTGGGCCTCGGATAGTCTATTTGTGGGCCTCGGATAGTCTATTTGTGGGCCGCGGAACGCTAGTCAAGAGTCGAAGTCAGGGGAGGTTCAACATTCGTCACTCCTTTATGAGCAATAAATTTTTAATCCTATATGTATGTAATAATGTCACTTAATTTTCCTTTAAATTTTAATATTATATATTTTAAAGTCTTAATGTATTCCTAAATCACTTTTCTTAAACTCCAGTTTCGTTTTATTTCCCGCGCTGGAGGTATATTAAATCTCGCGTTTTGGCATACTTATTACTAAAAGGATATTCTAATTACTTCCACGCGAAACAAATCGCGAAATCAGCGACTTATTGGCGCCATGCTTTTCCCTAAATTACTTACTTAATTTACTAAAAAAACTATTATTCCCTTCATTTTGATTACGTGTCAATATGTTAAATCCCTACCTGAGAGAATGCAGGTATTTGCTGTTCGCTTTTTGACTTGAAACTTAAACCAAGATGTACGTATATTCCATCATTCTCCAATAATGAAAGAAAATTAGAATATAACTCGGCTTTTTACTGACTACAACCACGAAAGCATTTTATGTATATAACATAAAAAGAAACAAATATAAAATTTTGAAATTTTTTATGCCTCCTTTTTAGTCTAGAAATGTCTATTTTTGCTTTGCAGTTGATGCTTTTTGGGGAGATAACGACTTATTTTTATTCGTTAGCTGTTAGCAGAAAGAAAACACTATGAATATAAGTGGAACTCCCCTCCTGAAGTGCGGTTTACCATAATATTCTTTCCATTATTTTATCTTTTCCAATTTTTCGTTTAATCTTGCTTTTGTCGTTGTTTTTTCTCTCTCATATACACACGTGTGTTTGTGTTTTACTTGTAGATTATACTCAGTGGGTCTCAAAATATTTTTCATACAACATGCGCTCCTTACAACCGACAACTTTTAAACTTTTTGGGAGGAAAGCCTCCCCTCCGGAAGAGCGGTTTACCATAATATTCTTTCCATTATTTTATCTTTTCCAAATTTTCGTTCTATCTTGTTTTGGTCGTTTCTCTCTCTCACACACACATATACACACGTGTGTGTGTTTTACTTGTTTATTATACTTAGTGTGTTTCAAAATATTTTTCATACAACAAGTGGTCCTCACAACTAAAAAGTTTGGGAACCGCTGCTCTAAGGCGTATTCTTTATAAATTATTAGTGGAATAAAATAAACTGAACATATAATTTATTTTAAAGTATCTTACTTCTACTTAAAACTACTAGAAATTCGTCATTGAAGACTGAAAATACTTTTAAGGTTTGTAATCAAAATATATTTCCTAGTCAAAGTCTGACTGTTATTATGGCAGAGTGTCGACTTTGTGATTGAAATGTCAAGGGTTCAAAACCCTATTCCAACGAAGACCCAGCAGATATGCGAGCCTGGTGCACCAGAAATCTGTCGAGGGTCGAACATCTTCCATTTTGGTATGGCGTGAAAGTTTGATGAGGTGTCTCGGGTGTCCTTGTCATCTCATCACGGCAGAGAATTACAATGTCCGTCCCAAAGTTGTCCTCGGATTCTTTTCATCCTTTCGACCCGAATTTACATGATGAAAATTTAACTATTAACCCTCTCATACTGAGTGAGGTGGTTCCGGTCGGTCAAAAAATTTCTCCTTAACAGCGACGGAGGCCGGTCTGAGGCGGTTGGCTTCTTTTGAGGGGAGGTGAGGTTCTGAGATCTCTTAGGAGATAAGCGCGGTAGGGGGTCCAATTATCCTTACCAACCGCAGCCCATTTCCGTGCGCCTTAAGGGAAGGTTATAGCAAGGCGTGGGGTGTTGTGGTGAATGACCACCCATGTTAGGAGAGTCTAATTAATGTCGCTTCCTCCCCAAAACTCCAGGTTTTAAAGGGGCTAGAAGAAAAAAGTCGCCTCGGGATTAAAGAGTTAAAATTAGTTTAATTTAATGTTAACATAATAAAAGACGTGCAAAGTTTAAAATTTTTCACTTTTCCCGTTTCCTGGAAATATCGTGGAACAATATGTCCCAATCGTATAATCAACTGTGGCTAATCCAGTAGCACATCTTTAAAACTCTCTTTCCTACCATATGATACATTCCAGTCAGAGAAATAGCTTTACAGCTTCGTATCAATAACCTTGTAGTGATTTCATCTTTGATACGTACTGTTAAATACGATTGGAACAATATATCCACAAAAAAGAATTTATTCAAAATATCTTAAATCTGATATTTAAAAGGCTAAATTATTAATTAATGAAAACGATAAGAACTATTTTACACTAAGTATGGCATAAATATAGTTGTACTTACTGTAAAATTAAAAAAAAACAGATCTATTGAAACTTGAGTGATGTGCGTTCTCAAAAACATAAATCCGCCATTTGCAATCTGAGTGTTTCCAAATTTCATTAATCATAATTTTATCCCTTAATTCCTTACGAACAATGAAAACACAGAAAACTATGTGAAAAGGGTATTTATTTACCGATAGGTAGTGAAGTCTAATTACCGGGACGTATATGCTCTTTACGGCCGAATGGGTTAAAACAGAACGTAAATCTAATTAAACTAAACAGAGTGTAAGCCTCATTTAAGAAAGAGATATACCAAATCAGGATTCTGTATTAGCAATGCTAGACGTGATTCAAGCCTGTTTCACAAATCGTAGAAAAACCCTGAAGTAAAAGTCTCGCGGTTGGCCGTTCAAAAAGAATATGCATAAAAAGTGGACATAATTCTTGGGAAAATACATACACTTAGTAGAGAAAAGTTAACTGAAAATAATCAATAGTGATCCTGTTGTTACCTTCAGTCGAGCGCACCTAATCTCTGAGATGAAGCAAAAATATTGTTTTGCGCCGAAGTGCGGATTTTGGTAGGACGTCTAGCAGCTTCCTTGATCTACCACTCACACTAGCGTAACGTGGTCTTTTCTCTAGTGCTCTTTTGTGTACGTGCGTTTCACGTTAATCTGTCAGATGACTTGCGCCCGACTGCGTTTGTATTTTTGATGTCCCAAATTTTTCTCAATATTTCTTTTTATATAGCTGTAAAATTTCATATACCTATGTCCCAGGCCCTAATTCAATGATATTGATCGTTCCCAGATAGCACGTAAGTTTGCAGAAAGTTTGATTTTGACTTGATATTACCTTGTCATGGAAAATTTGACGCGTCAAGCTTGAAGCGAACTTGTGGCAAGTTCGCCGTGACAACTAGCGCCACCTCCTTGCAATGCAAGCTTGCTGTAAGTTTGCAAAACAAGCTAGATGCAAAGATAGCACAAAGAGATAATTATCTTTGTCTCTGTTTTAAGAAAAAAACATCCGATTTTTAATAGCATCTCCTAGACCGTCCTTCTTATTATTAATTCAATAAATCAATGATAATTTGTAAAAAAACTAACTTTTTTATGAAAAAATTTTTTGAAACATTTTCCATCATTTCACTAAATATAGCACTCGCACTTTAATGAAAACTATATAGCCTTTTTCTGAATGTTGAAATTTTAACGTTTATCAACAAAATTATACCGGAAAAACAGTCAAAGCTTGTTGAAAAATAAACTTATACATTTTGTCCCATTTTAAAACTCTAATTTTATAATTTATTCTATTATCGAAAATCGCTCTCTCTTTGACTAACTCAAATCATATTCTCAACTCAAAAAATTAATGAAATCAAGAAAACAGTTTAAAATAAATCGTATACGAATCGAATCGAACGATGTATTAGCGAAATCTATCTCCTCTCTGAGTTTAACTGGCGGAGTGGTTATCGCGTCAGCTTCGGAACCGGTAGGTTGCGAGTTCTAATCCGGGTTGTGTTCGTACTCTGTTTCTGCTATAATTTGCAATGAGTTTGATGCGGCAAGCTTGTGCAAGTTCGTCCCATGGTGACTTCGAAGCTTGCGTTAACTTATTTCAAACTTGTTGCAAGCCTGCACTCTTGTCATGTCAAACTTGTTTCAAGCTTGCACTCTTGTCATGTCAAATTTGTTGCAAGCTTGCTGCAAACTAAAATTGCTATCTGGGTTACTTCTAATATAGTGTTTCTTCAATATCGAATTATATCAGGCTCTCAACAACAACATTTGCCATTGCTAAGGAGCCTTATGGGGAAACAAGCGTCAATTCCCGGACATTTTGTTACTTGAAATTTGCAAGGAAATACTAAAAAGTTACTTAAAAACTAAAATATACCTTTATATGGCCGAATAGTTCAGTTTGATAAGTTTTTCCTTAAGCCGAAGCAAAAATTTAACTTTTAGTCTCACAAATGAGTTACGCCTGACCGACGGTTAAGTTGAAGCATGATTTATACCTTTTAACGATGAGGTAGACTGAATATTTGCTATACTTTTAGGTAGATTCCTTATAGGAAGTCTACCTATTGCAATGGTTCTCATGACACGACTTTCGGAAAATTTCTGCAGATCTTCATTGAGCATGACTCCAAGAACCCAAAACCACCCTTCGTGAAAAAGTTTATATATATACATATATATATATATATATATAATATATATATACAATATATAATATATATATACAATATATAATATATATATATATATGTATAACGCTTTTTCCCATGTTATCTTGTGAACACGATAACTGGAGTAATTTTGATTTAATTTTAACCAGTCTGGGATATGTTGTAAGGATGGTAAAAATCTCGGTCGAGTTCGTAGATGGGCTATCCAGCTCAAAGGGGGTGGAAATGGTGGGGGGTGGAAATTTTCATTTCTCTATAAATCCTTTATAATTGAAAATAGAAAGAAAATTCAAATTAGGAGAGTTATCGCCTTATCATAACAAAAATTTTTGTATTTACACTTTTTCGATAGCTACAAATGCTTAGAAGTTATGAGCTGAAAAGTTATTTTCCCACCCTTCCCCTCCTTTCCCACTAACTTAAAGTACGTTTTAACCTATGCATGTTACCCCTTGTTGGAAAGCTCTCGTCATTTGCAGTCTCTTTCACCTGCTTTCATTCTTGCAGCTCTAATCCTTATGAGAATAGAGGGCGAAATGTTCTTTTCCGTATTAGTATTACTGGAGACGTATACATATAACGCTTTTGCCCATGTTATCTTGTGAACACGATAACTAGAGTAATTTTGATTAGATTTTAACCGGCGAGTGATATGTTGCAAGGTCGGTGAAAATATTGGCCGAGTTTGTAGATGGGTTAACCAGCTAAAAGGGGGTGAAAATGGTGGGGGACTGAAAATTTCATTTTCCCATAATTCCTTTACGATTGAAGACAGAATGATAACTAAAAATATTCGAATTATTGCCTCTTCATTAAAAATAACTTTTGTATTGAAACTTTTTTGATACCTACAATTTTTCTGAAATTATGAGCTAAAATGCCATTTTCATTCTCCTCCCCTATTTTATCATTTTCCCATAGATCTGTTACGACTAAAGATAGAAAAAAAATCAATTAGGCGAATTATCACCTTATCATAACGAACAACTTTTATATTAAAAGTTTTTGTCAGCTAGAATTGCTTATAAGTTATGAGATGAAAAGCGCTATTCAATCCCCCCCCCATTTATCATTTCCCCATTACTCTGCTAAGATTGAGGATAGAAAGAAACTTTCAATTAGGAGAATTATCACTTTATCATAACAAACTACTTTTATAGTGAAAGTTTTTTGACAGCAAGAATTACTTAGAAGATATGAGCTCCCATCAGCCGCATTCACTCCCATTTTTTATACGGTAAACAAGCTGATATACCTGGCTTTGCTCCGGATTAAAATACTTTCATGTCTAATATTTCTAATGTAAAAACTACTATTGTATAAAAATTATAATACACAAATTTTTTTCTTATCTGAAACGTTTTTAATTAAAATGGGAATATCAATTGAAACAAACAATTTTTAAAAACAGCCGTTTTCTCCATAAATTATTTGTTGTTATATAGATACTTCAAATTTTATTAACAATTACTAAAGTAAAAGAAAGGTTTCAATGAATATGTTGAAACAATTAAATTAACTAATTAATTATTCACCAATTTAAAATATGAAAATAAATCTATCATTAGTTGGTCCTGATATAAATTGTTATAGTCTATTTTTAAAATTTTCTTTCAGCATTCGTCCAGAATTCTGTGAATGTATTCTGGCAACTATATATATATTCGAATTATGCTTGTTCTTCAACAATAATGAATATTGTTGCGAATTCTGTATAAAATTAATTTTAAAAAATATTAAAATGAGAGAAACAAATGGTATGGAAATGAAATTTTTTTCACTGAAGGTGTAAAAATAGTTTCGTGAGATAATGTTTTCCAAAGATATCGCGGAAAAACGACTTGCTTAATTTTTAATTAACTGAAATTTTAAGTAACTTTGGGGCTTTGAAAATTTGAAGGGAACTTTCTCTTGTCTTAAATAAAAAGTGTGCTAACTCTGGTTGAAATCAGTCCAGTGGTTTAGGAAAAGATGTGGAGCATACATACACAGACACAATAATTTTTATTTAAATTAAGATAATTATTAAATAATTACAAGATTAAGATTGCTGGCATATACTATTAGCCATAAAAAAGGTTTTAGTGAAGATATCGTCAAAATTAATCAAATATTTAATTTTATTTAAGTGAATAGTTAATTTTAATTCATCAAACAGTTAATTTTAATAGTTAATTTGATAATTAGTTAATTTGCCAGATTACTTTAATTTGATATTTAACTAAACATGGCTGCACCAAGATTTGTTTAATAAATTTAATATAAAATAGCCATAAAAGATATATACGAGATCTCTTTATCTTTTTATATAGAAAAACATCTAATTAACTTTAAAATTGTTTTGGGGTTTTCTGCCTGAGTATTTGCTTTTAACTGTTGATGGAGATTTAAATTTAGTGATCAAAATGGCTGCAATGATATCTGTTTGCGTTTTATTCGTCGAATTGAGCGGACTGTATTGATTATTTATAATATATGATTTATTTACATATATTCAGGTTGTTCCAATATATACAGATATAAATTCAATGGCTGCTGCCTGTTGGCATAAGTTGAATATGTTCATGTAAGAGCCAGTTGCGAACAATAGTAATAAAATTGAACATGGTAACTGAGATGTCACACATGAAGTGAATGCGTTGTGAAATACTAAAACAGTCTTGAATATGTATAATCCAATGCATTATTCATGTGGTAGAGTAGATATGCGTTTCAATATCTAATAAAAACATAATGTGAAATACATAGGCGAGCTCCGATGCTCATAGTACTTGCAGACATGAAAACCAAACAACTTCTTCTAACTCTGACAGAGATGCAAGATGGCAGCTTCAAAGGGTTGCTATAAATTAGAAAAGTAGCCAAACTAGTAGTTGGAGCGAACGATATCCTATGCTTTAAACACACGTATTAAATTAGGAACTCACAATGTTTAATAATTTTTATTTTCTTCTGTGTTAAGAATTTAGTGACTATTATGTCTGTAACCAGGGGGTTCTCTAAATGAGCCCATTCTAGTATTGTTTAAATGTTTCATATCATGTGATTTTAGCATATGACAAAGCAACGTTCGCAGAATTATATGGTAACCTAGATTAAATAAACTGATTTTTAAATCTAGAGTAGTTCTTCATCCGTGTCAAGTGTCAATTTCTTGCTACTGTTTCAGATAGGCTGGCTTAATGTTATCTGGGAGATATTTGCACTGCTGAGTTGTTTATTTCTTTATGACTCCTACCTGTTGAATGATTATGTGTTGAGATATAAAAAAAATTGACCAATGTACTGACCGAAAAATCTGTCATAACATTTTGGAATGAAAAATGGAATGATAAAACCTTTATATAGTAAAAAAATTAAATGTCATGTGAAAACAGAATCATAGAGTAAATATTGCAATGTGTAGAAACAATAAAGTCATTGGCTATGTCTGTATTGATCAATATGTAATATTTCACTACTTTTGTAACATTAACGTAAAGGAATCTACCTTTGCCTTCAAGCTTGCCGAAAAGGGATTTTTTTATATATCACTGGCTGCTGGAAAGTAGACAAGCTCCCTAAAAGGAATAGTAACGGCTCTCCCTAGAGTCGGAATATCGCCAACAGCAGCAAAATATTACACCGAAATATACTCGCAAAATATTTCCTGGCTTTCTTCTTTTACAAAGAAATCCTCTTAGCTCATTCAGCCACAAAAAATATACCATCATACACTTCAGTCCACTCAGAAAGAAAAACCTAACATTGAAGCAGCAAATTGCCGTATTTTTCTGAGAATAATAAGGAATAAGCCATCTATCGCTGCAAGACTAAAAAGAAATCACATTCGGTAAACTAAAGGTGTTTCCTGTCTATGTATAACAACCGCATATCGATTCCGAAACGAAGTAGTGTGCCATAAATACAAAACTAATGCGTCCTTTCTTCTGACAGTGGTGTTCTATTGCTTTACAGAAGGACGGAGATGCACATACTTGCTCTTCTACTTAGGGGGCTCTTGTATGTAGAAAAGAACTGTCTTTTGTGTATGGAAATAAAGACGTATCGTATATTTATTTCCATTTTCGTTAATCGAAATACGTGTTTTTTGTCGCCAAAGTCTTCAAGTATGAGCCAAACAGTCGCCGAGATCGAAGATCATTAGCTTGGCAGCATAAAAACCAATCCCACTATAGGCGCCTATGGGAATGTCTTTTACCACGCCAAGTTGATCATTGTGCCCGCTAGGGTTTCCGTGTTTACTTTGATTGGCGCAAAACTGAGTTTTCTCTTCATCGTGTTTCGAAAATAATCCATCTTTATTTACAATTAATAACTAATAACAAATTATTTTCAACCTTAATTCTTGCTCATATTAAGCTCATTGGCAAGATTTATGTATTTGAATATTTTTCTAACTTATGCGCATTAGATTATTTACAAAGTATACAGTGCAAAGAATTATGCACTGTATACTTATTTCATGTTTAGTTTTAAAAATGCATTCATATTCAATACACTCAAGAAGGAATTTATTCTACTTTAAGTCACACACACAAAAAACTACAAAGTAAAAATGTTTACATCCTGATCTCTCGGTCGTCGTCCAAATAGAAAAACTTTACAAAGCATTTCTCGCCAAAAAAAGGAAATATCGCCAAATATTGGCATCGAAAACACTCCTCCATAGGCGCCTATAGTGGGATTGGTTTTTATGCGGCAACCATTAAGAGTCTTTGTAAATCTCGCTTTCCAACCATAGGATTAATATGACAGGGAAGCCAAATTGCAGGTTCGTAATCATAATTTTCGATTAAAAATATTATTTGGAGTTTTCGAGCATATACTACTATTTAATTTTTTAAATATGTTTTTAATACTTCGTTTATTCTAAAGAGAGCGTCGAATTCTTTTTCAAAAAGTTCATGCATTATTATTTAGTGAATTCTTTAAATATTTTAATTTAACCCTCTGATTCCTAAATCTATTGGGATAGAGAGACCTCAAAATACGGGAACGCCCGAGTTTCTCTTTCAATGATAAGGGGCCGTCCACAAATGATGTCACGCTTAGAGGGGTTCGTGAAATTCTGACAGTTTGTGAAAAGGGGGAGGGGAAATTACTATATTCTAGGAATTACTATATACAGGAATTACAATATTCAAGAACTTAGTTTCTGGATAATACGACTGTTAAACCTCGAACATTTTCGATTTTATGAAAAAAGTATATATTATTCCCCTATCATTTCCGAGCAATTTAAAACAATCCGCGTTAAGAAAATTCCCATAATACTGAAAGTTATGAAGGAAAATGTATCAGCTCTTCAACGTAAACATTGAATATGGCCATATCTTTAAAGCGCTATATCTCAAAATGTGTATGTTTTTTTCACATTGAATGCACGATATTTCAAGAACTATTGAATATTTTAATATAAACTTTTTACCGAATAGGTATTTTGCTATGTTCTACAAATTGAATCAAATTTTTGTACATATTTGGGGGTTAGAAAAGTTGAAATTTTAACTATTTTTAACATTTCTATTTTAAATTGGTATATAAATTAGAAATTAACTTTAAATGTTAATAAACTGAGGTTCAGTTTCTTAAACAGACTATTTGGATTACTTAAATACCTAATATATTGTGTTTAGATAAATATTTTATCTGTAATCATGCGCACAAGGTGACTATCTCATTTTTCTCCAAAAATTATACCCATATTTATTACTCTCTCAAATAAATACATATCAATGTGAAGGTTTGAAAATGTATGTGCTATATAAGAAAAAGAACAGATATTTTTTTGGAAACAAAGTGAGTTTGTGAATTGCATTGTTTCAGAGACACAATGTATCGAAATTGACAGTCTCCCACCATTTTTCCGAGATTTCAGAGTCGTACGTCCCCTTAAGTAAGCAAACCTCCGTACACAACTGTACTCAGATTTTGAGAACACTTACTAGTCAGAGAGCCAATTAAATAGAATTCCCATACGAAATCAGTTATAGAAACTCCTAGAGTTGTTTTCTAACATGTGCATAAAATGGATTTCAATCGCCACTTTCCTAATTGTTACCACTTCAAATTGAATGCATCAACTGAGATGTTACTCGAATTCCTGAGATTATTACGTATGGAAGCAAAACTTTAAACCTCTCACACCTAGAGTGGCGGTCCCGGGCGCTCTAAAAATTCCCCCTTTACGGCGACGAAGGCCGGTCTAAGGCGGTTGGCTTCTTTTGAGGTGAGGTTCTGAGATTGCTTAGGAGATAAGCGAGGTAGGGGGTCCAATTATCCTTGCCAACCACAACCCATTTCCGTGCGTCTTAAGCGAAGTTTATAGCAGGAAGTAGGATGGTGGGGCAAATGACTACCCAGGTTGGGAGAGTCCAATTTATATCGCTTCCTCCCAAAAGTCCCGGTTGTTTAAAAGGAGCTAGAAGAAAAAAAGTCGCATCTGGATTAAAGAGTTAAGTTTCCTTCTGTGTGATGTGTTTTAATATTTTTCTCCCTTCTTAATTTACACGGAAGTTGTGTGTAATTGGTGCAATCATTTTCAGTAGCCGTGTATGTTAGGGTTCTTATTCCTATTAGTTTATATATAATTATTTGAAAGTTTTATTATTTTGCTTCTAGAAATGATAACTCAATGGAAGAAACGTTAAGCGAACATTGCCTGAATCCTTTGTTTATAAAACTGTCGACGATTCGAATATTTCCCTGCCAAAAATAAGAGAGTTCTCTAGAGATATATCACCATAAGGAGACAAAATATTTTACCAACAACATTCTAGAAAAGAACTTTTTCATTCGTTCATAAAGAAATATTCTTGC
>BGPR01030596.1:0-11049 GCA_013235015.1 Araneus ventricosus
TTATAAGGCTCGTCTTTTCGATTAAAATAATGTTATAGGTTTCTGTTTAAATAAACGATATTGTTCTTCCTCTCTACGTAGCAGTGTACTTCCACAATACTTCAAGTTTTGTATTTAGTTCCGTCGTTTTCTGAAGAGAATCAAGTGTGCATTCTGGAACAGTAAGCTGATAAATTTGTCAAAAGTTTTAGATACAAAATTTTATTATGAAAGCCAGTGTAATGTTTGGCTACCATTGGCGATGGTTGAGAAAACGCTTGGCCCTATCCTTTCACTGTGAAGAGTTGTGAGTTAAAATAATGTTATAGGTTTCTGTTTAAATAAACGATATTGTTCTTCCTCTCTACGTAGCAGTGTACTTCCACAATACTTCAAGTTTTGTATCAGAGTTTCAGCCTACACGTAAGGTCACGAGTCTTGCATCTCATTTCTCTGGCTGAAAGTCCACTGAGACCACGTCAGAGCATCAACTTCTGGGGGGCTAGATGATCACGGGTTTGAGACCTGATTTTAAGCAATATCTGCCGTATCTACGAAACCTGATGAACTGTCAAAGGTCAATCGGTCTCCACTGTGAGATACGGAAGTTTTGAGGGATGTCGGCTCAGGTATCGTTCTCGCTCGTCTGCGATTCAAAATTATATGATGGCTGTCCCACATAATAGCTCTCGTGTACCTTGAAAGACGAACATCAATTAAATTAAACGCAAATCCTCTGTCTCAAATCATGCTGTATTAGATAAGGTTTCAAATTGTAGAAGTTGAACCCCAACAGTGCAAATGATATAATATTTTTTATGATATTGAACAGCATTGAGAGTCATTGAAACATCATCATAAAAACGTTATACAATATTCCTTGCAATTGTTAGGGAGACATACTCACAAAGATGTGATACGAAAGGCTGGAGTGTTTTGCTATTTTCAGTTAGGGGATTCATTCTTTTAAATCTCCAAGAGTTGGGACTGACTCACAACATGACTGATGACGAGGATGTAGATATCTGAGCCGGTTGGTCCCTCTAACTTCCCACTATAAACGTGACTGATTTAGTGTTCTTTAAATTGACCCATAACTATGACTGACGGGATGATATCTGAGTCGGTTGGCCTCTCTAAACCTCATAAAGTGTGACTGATTTAGCGTGGACCTGCATTATGCCAGCATGCACAGCGGATCTTTGGCAGCACACTCTGGCTACCCGTGATCCTCCGGTCCCAAGACACCATGACTAGAATTATTTGAAGAACGGAATATAACCGAAAATCCTAAAAACTAATATTTTCAGATATAACGACAGTAGTCGGTGAATAGATGAACTCCATCGTGCTATTTAAGTGACTGTTTAACGATACTCTTACTTTTGGCTTGGTAAGATCTTGTAATGTTTTCAAATCTGGATTCTTTTCTAAGCGTTAACACTTTTCAAATGCAATAATTGACAGTACTTTTGACTAATTGCTGTACTTTCGATTTTTCAATAATGCGTAATAATAGTGGAAAATAAATTGTAAATAAAGTAATAAGAGGTTCGATCAATACTTTGAAAACATAGTCAATACCATCTTAGCATGTATATGTATGTATCTGAACATACTTTCATCTCTATTTCCCTCGTTTTGTTTCAGTACACTCACTTACTTTATAGTAGCATGATGATCAGCTGAAGGATCCCAAATCAGTTTTAGTGTATCGTCGGCTTGGTTCTAGTAATTATGATAAATGTATGGAAGTCTAGTTTAATTCCCCTTATTTAATAAGTGTTAACGGTAATAAAGTTATGTTGTTCATCTCTAAAATTTTTCATATCTCGCTACATCATTGCACCAAATCTACAAGGTAATTAATCTTCAACTTTAACTGAAATAACTCTTGAGTCGTTGCAGATAGCACTACAAACAATTTTTTTTATTGACTAGAGCGTGCGTTTACTGCAATGTTCTCAAAGTGAGAATCGCTCGGGTGATAATAGCGCAAACCTAGTCAGTCGAAGTTGTCATTACAAGTTCCACTTAGAGTTTTTCTTTAAATGCTTGTAAATGAGTCAGTTATGACCTTTGAGACTAATAAGTCTGTAATTTTCTGGCCGCTAGATCTTTTCATATGACTCCCAAAGAAAGAAATTACATGGATTCAGATCTGAATAAGTGGTACAATGCAATGTGCCAGAATAACTGTTTGGGGTATTGATCGAAGATAAGTAGGTTCCAACATTTTATCGGTGTCAACCACACTATGGTGTGGCATTTTCCACATAAATACCAATTTTACCAATAAATATACGATCTTCGGTTGAATATGACACTTGGGAGACTTTTTCAAATGGCGTGGAACTGATACGCCGAAACAAATTCCGCCCGCTGCCACTGCATGCACTGTGGTTTATGAGACTCTGGGAAGCTATTTCCAAAGTTAAAGGTCAGGTTAATTAAAATTCCGACCACCTTTCCTTGAACATCAATTGCAGTTCTCGATTCTTTCTTGCAGGTGGCCTGATTCATTACTGGATCGCCACATCCCTCCTCACTCCTGCACGATCGAGTGATCACTGCAACCCAGGTACATCACCGCACAACAACTTCCTGCACTTGCGGCTTGCAGATCCCTTTCAACGTCAATGAATCCGACTCGGGAATACCTTCGCATGTCAGGGTGAACACATCCCCATGAAGAACCCAGTGGGGAATAATACAAGTGGTTTGTGTTAATTAAAGCATTTTCACAATAGCTATAAAACAAATGGTTTTACTTTCGTTCTTCAGAAGAGTCTCACATCACATAAACAGGAATTGCCGATGTCGGTTGCTGAAAATGCGATAACAGGGAAAAGAGGAACTACTTTTAAGTATAAATACTCCTGCACCATGTATCTGTGGCTTGGATCAATGACTATCAAATTCAATTCTCATCACTTCTTTAAAACTATTTTGAATTATCACTACAAACTTCCAAAATGAAATACAAATCAATGTCGTCTGATTTCCTCAAACCCCTCTCAAAATAAAGCCAATTGTCAAGGTCTAAGTGTTAATTGAGCTTTTGAAATAAGAACCTGTCTAATATCAATTATGATACAGTGAGTTACTAACATAAAATCGGCTCTGTGGGCCACTCAAAATTTTGCGTGTTAACCGTTAAAATAGCGGCACCATCTAGACTGTAATTACCAAGCCATTAAATAAAAGATAGAATATTAAATTTTAGAAATCTGAATATAATAAAATTCGTAAGTATGGAGAAAGAAGAAATAAGTATAATGTACGTAACTGGCGTGTTCCCCTGGTATTTTGTCCCTCCTGCCCTTTCGGGAAGTCTGATATGAAAAGGAAATGAAAGAAATTTCCAAAACGACACAAACTCTCAGACTCTAAGAACTTTTCTAAAAGAACGGATTTTGATATTCAAAGACTACTTTCATTCTTGACTTCAGCGATATTTTGCGTTTCTTTGTGTTAAAGTAAATTCAACACCTTCACTCCCCAGACTTTACTGACTGGGACCAATATACTTCGCAGTGATGTTGACTTGGGTAAGTTATCGGGATTTGACTGTATTAGTCGTTCTTGTTCTAAACCACAGATATATTTCCTAAGGATTATAATATAAAACGAGTAGTTATATAAACAATGATCGAACGTAAAATACCTATGCCTATATTAATAATAAGTAAAACAGCATTTAAAATAAATTCTATTAAGACTGGGCGTTTAAATTTTCTCTGCAGGTTTGTGGTAATAAAATTGCTTTCCAAAGATATATTCTTATTCTTTTGATAGATCATGTTATCCTGGCAAAATGTATCAAGTTCTCGTATTCCTCTTTGCTGTTCAGTATATTTTCTGGTTCTTTCAAATACATTTGGGACCCCCCTCTTTATGAGTCGCCTTTAACAGCACTGACCTCACTTTACTGGACACCCCTCAATGAGCTGCTCTCCAAGATCATTACTTTTCATCATTGTTTTACAGATAGACGCCTACTGTCTAAATCTTTCATTAAACACATATGGAATTCTTATCCGATTTAAACTTTAATGAAAAAGCGAAAAGATTTTATACCTCACCAATACTAATGATCGATAACTAATCGGCTGTGAGCTCACTATAAATCTTAACTGGACGTCTGCCAACCTGGCTTGAAAGTCACTGTATAAATAACAAAAAATCAAACAATACCTAAAAATTGACCTTTAATGCATAGGACAAACAACATATTGTATTTTCGTTTAATATTTTAAGTATTTGAGAACTGGAGTCCGTCAGCTGAATGTCGAGGTTTAATATCGTATAACAAGTCTCCCCTTTATATAATAATGTAGTTCTGTTTTTTTTCCCATTACCTACATTTTATCATTTCTACATTGTATTTTTTAAAAATAGGCTATTATAGATTAAAGAAAATTGCACAAAATATTTTCGAAGTGCAAAGGCTATCGAAATACAGGGTTCTACTTTCTATATCCGTTACAATAATAATAATCCCCTTTAACTTCTAAACGATGCAAATAGGGGCCAAAAAAGTTGGTGGCTTAGGTATAGTAAAAGGCTATAGTGCCAGCCTGGATGAGACAACTTACAACGCCATCTGTCGGCAAATTTTGAATTAGTTAGTCCTATCTTTGAAAAATATACAAGATACGGGAAGAATAACTACAAAATTTGTAGAGTGTCTTCTGATTTAGTACAAAAGATACCTTGTTCACATTAATTCGAAGAAATGAACGGTTTGAAGTGTGCACATTTGTTTCAGAGTTCCCCGATTTCCGAAACTGAGATGTCTCTCAAACGGGTTAAAAGAGAAAAAACAATTAGTTATCAATATACCTTTATTTTCGGTGTTCAAAGTGTTCGTCATCTACAATGTAGATTTGAGTCCTTGTTTAAATTTCTCACTCTGTAATACACGTTTTATATAAAGTTCGATCAATAAAAGACCCAAGCAACAGTAATACGTCCTGCATGTTGGCGGAAAGGTTATACTGGACCGAAAATAACATTTCTCCTTTTATCTGTGCCATATGGATGCCAAAATTTCCGAAAATGGTGAGCAAACATATGCGCATTTCCCCATTCGTTTTGTTCTTAGTATTATTGTAATCTCATGCCTTTTGTTCTAAATCGAAGACGCACTACAATTCTTGTAATTACTTTTTCCCTCCTAAAATCGGTTTCTGAGATAGGATGGCTACACTCCACCCAAAATTTGCCGATAGATGGCGTTGTGTTGTCTCATCGAGTAGTGCATAGCCTTTTACTATACCTAGACAATTAACTTATGGCCTAAACTGTCACCGTTTAGATGTTAAGGGGGGTGTAACGGATATAAGTGGGGAAACCCGTAGCATCGGAACTAAAAATTAAAGTAACATGTCGTGTCTTTTATAAAGCTAACTTGATTTCCCCACAAACGAATTTAAAATAATATCGTTTCCCATACACACCCTATTTTAATGCATTCCAAAGAAGAACATGGTCTGCAACACTTAAAAATGGATCATATAGATTTTCCATGTTCTGAAACAAATATCCCATTCTGTGGGAAATCATTTCTAGTTTTATTACATCTAACCAAGAAACTTTAGACTCCATTTGACTTTAGATATATTTTAAATATTCCTTGAGAGTGCATATTAAAAATTTTCTTTCTATCTAATTTTTTTTTTTAAAAAAACTAAAACATAGAGGTACAATATACTTCTTCTTAGTTTCAGAGAAATTAAATAAATCTATTTTAATAAATAATAAAAAAGTAAAATTTTATAATCTTTTTTTATTTTAAAAATTAATACAATGTTTTACTTTACTCGCAAATGCAGAATTTAAAAAAACAATTTTGTAATCTTGATAAGCAGACTGATAAATACGTAAACTTATGAAAATATAGAAAATATCAAATACAAAAGCCAATTTAAATACATCAGTATTTATCATCCCTTTCTTTACACCGCCAGTAACAGGTGAAAACCCATTTTGAATCCCCTGCCTGCAGGTAAACTCGTGCATGATAAAGTCTATAAGGCTGATTTAACATTTCTTCAACTTTTAAATAGAATTTAATAAAGGTAACCTAGCTTTTCTAGCTCTATCAAAAATTTTGAAACATATGAGTGATAGTAAGATAAAAAGAATAAATAACTAAACCAAGCCTTGAGATATTGCTTTGTTTTTACATTAAGAAATATATCCAGTGCAAGTTCAATAGTTATGGTTGTTATGTTTCACTCTTTTCCGCATGTTTTGATCCAGCTAACATGCCAGTTGGCCATAAGTAAAATGTGCCGCGTCATTTTTAATAAAAGCTGATATCAAATTCATATTTTGCGAAAGAAATAAGAAAGTGCCGATAACGTGGAATTAGTTGCATGACATTACGTTATTTGACCTAATAGGAACATTTATGACAGAAACAGAAGAGGTCCAAGGTTACAAACAGAACATGGGTTAAACATCTACTCACAATTCAGATTAAAATTGAGGTGTTGTTGCTGAATATAAAATTATGCAAGATCTTTACCAAAGATCATATTCCCTGGATGACTGAAGTTGACGCCGAAGGCGGCTAGTAAAAAAAATAAAATAATACTAACATTGTAACGATATGTTCCACAAAACAAAATTGCGCCGCAATTTTCCCCAAAGAAATATTCTCCCAAACTCCCCATATTATTATGAAAAGGAGTAAAATCAACACGAAGATCGTATCAGTTTTACTGATAACATAACACCCAGGTACAGTCAACTATTCAGAAATGAGAATTTTCCTCCCAAGTATCGCTTAGTGGCCCCACCTCTACTCCCATCAGAAAACAAGAAATATGAAAAATAGCTCTTAATATAGAGAACTTAAAATGGTCTGCAAAAAAAAATACATAATCTCTGCTCGCCACTGGGGAGCAATTATGCTACTCATGGTCTCTTTATACATTCTGAAAAAAAACCGAATGGAAAACAATATTTATTATAGATTATTTTTGTGAGGGTTTTTTTCATTCTGTCTTTTGTTGAAAACATTTTTCCATGCCAGTTTGGATAAGTCAATGAAAATAGTAATCGATGTTTCAAAAACTAAAATGGTCGTTGTCTTAGAAGGTGTTTCAAATCCAATGCCCATTGAAGCGATAGTTTACTTGTTTCTTTGCTAGTATTCATAAGATAAATAAAATATAAGAATATTTAGATAAATAAAATATAAGAATATTTAGATAAATAAAAAACTCTTTAAAGAATCAAACTGGAATAAAAAAAATCATGCGAAAAAAGAAGCTTTTCTGAGTTTAATAGCTATTTCATATGAAGATGATAATGAAAAGTTTCTTAGAATTAGCCATTTCTCTGTTCATATATTACTACAAGTTAATTGAAAAGTTCCAGAACTTTAAAAGACAAATGTGAAATGAATTATGCCAATTCCCCCAGAAAGTTAAGAAGTCCCCAGACCGTGGTATCAGAACAGATTTTATCCACTTCAAATAATAATACATGTCAGCAAGCGTCGCTCAGGATTGCAAGGCGCTGGTTCAGAGATCCTCCTCGTGTCGAATCAATACACAAACAGCATTACAACCAGCTTATTCCCAGATTTAGCCCTCATTGATTACTTCCTCAGACGGAGAGATTTTGTTGCAAGTAATAACGACTGTAGTCCTGGAAGAAGTGAAGCATGGAAGGCAACAGGGTAGTGGTGGAAGGAAGAGCCATTTAATCTTTGTATTCACGATGGTTGCTCAGGTAGTTACTTGAAAGGAACAAGCAAAATAAACAGGTTCTATCTCTATCATTCTTCCCAGAATAGATGTTTTCCTGGGAGTAATATAATTGATACACAAGTCATCATATGTATAGTAAAAATATAATTTAAATCAAAATATATTAAAAAATAAATAGCAAATTATCGCAAACGTAAATAAATTTTGTCTGAATTTTATACAATTACACTTTGTTGATAACTTGTGCTTTTTAAATACCACTTTGTTGACAACTGGTTTTTAAATACGACTTGGATAATCTCTGCTTTAAATCACTGTTGGATAACTTATGTTTTAATAGTACAACTTTGTTGATAACTCTGTTTTCTAAAACACAACTTTGTTCATAACTTGTGTTTTTAAATACAACCTTGCTATGATAACTTGTGTTCTTAAATACAACTTTAGAAGATACCGAAAAGCATTTTATCTCAAATTTTAAAAATAAACTGCTAATTAAATAAACTACTGAATGAGTGCTGATGCAGTATGCCTGATTGGCAGTGTTAACTATTTAGTAGAACATATTTTGAAGAACATAGCATGTCAGAGATATATAAATAAATATTCAATTAATATGCCTCCACCTGCAGTTGCTTATACGGACGACAGTGTCACCAGGAAAGTGCTGGACTGAATCACTGAGCAGGGATGACTTGAATTTGTATTTTTCTCAGCTAAAAGAAACACCTATTAATAAGGTACAAGTTAGAGTCTCGAACTGCCCTTCTCAACATCAAACAAAGATGAAAGAGACTGAGAAAGGATCATACACAATGTTATTATCTCGAGGCCGTCGAAGCCTCTAGAAAATTTATATTCCCAAAATATTCTATTCACTACTTTCATTCAAAATATTTTCTCATTTTATGTTATTATGACCGACACATTTTCCATTCCGCAAAAATTGCTATAAATAAAAAATAGCGAGAGCATATTAAAATTCACAATGCGTGTCCAAAATAGTTGAGATACATTTCAAAAACTATTAAAAAAATAATGTTAAACTGCGGTTTACTTTTTTAAATGAAGAGCTAATTTTTTGTCGATTTTTAGCGACACAAGACGTTCAAAATTTTGCATCGAGATTTACCTTCGCAAGGGGCTGTTGATCAGTGAAGCTCATCGTCGTTTTCTAGTTTCTTTTTTTCATCTTCAACCATCTCGAAAACAAATTAAAGAGCGTGTAAAATTCTACAAATGCATGCTTTATTTTTTCATCAGCATATTGCAGATAATGGTTCTCAAAAAATTCTGTTGATTTCAGCATCAATTCGACGACCTAGGAACCTCGTAGCCGCGGTTTTCCTTATCTGAAAAAGCTTTAAAATGTATTCTTTAGAAAAAAAACCAACTTGTAACATTATTAGTTTTTTATTATTAATTTTCTGAAATGTAATCCAAATTCCTTTGAATCAGAACTTTTTACATATTTTATATCGTTTATATCTAAAAATAAAAATCATTATAATGTCTTTTCGATTAAAATAATGTTATAGGTTTCCTGTTAAATAAACATATTGTTCTTCCCTCTGCTTACCGCGTACTCAATAATGGCAAGTTTTGTATTGTTTTCGTTCTCTGAAGAGAATCAAGTGTGATTCTGGAACAGTTGATAAATTGTCAAAGTTTATGATCAAATTTTTAGATGAAGGATTAAAGTGCAACATCATGGTTGAGAAACGCTTGCTATCCAAAACATACAAAATTTTATTAAGGAAGCCAGATATGTAATGTTTGCTGGCTTATGATGGTTGAGAAAACGCTTCTGCCATCCTTTCCATCTGTGAAGACTGTGAGTTAAAATAATGTATAGGTTTCTGTTTAAATAACGATATTGTTCTTCCCCTCTACGTAGCCGCGTACTTCCACAATACGGGCAGAGAGTATTAAGTTTCTGTCGTTTAGAATCAAGTGTATTCTGGAACAGTCTGATAAATTTTCAAAAGTTTTATATGGATACAAAATTTTATATGAAGGACAGTGTATTATACCATTGGCGATGGTTGAGAAAACGCTCGCTACCATCTAAAATTCAGGACGTGTATTTCTCATGAGAAGTTAGAAAACGCTTGCTATCCCACTGTGAAGAGTTGAGAGTTAAAAATAATGTTATAGGTTTCTGTTTAAATAAACGATATTGTTCTCCTCCCCTTCACGTAGCTGCGTACTTCCACAATACGGCAAGATTTGATTAATTGTCGTTTCTGAAGAGAATCAAGTGTGCACTCTGGAACAGTAAGTTGATAAATTTGTCAAAAGTTTATGATCAAATTTTAGATGGCAGTATTGCTAGTATGATGGTTGATAGAAACGTATGCCAAATCAAAATTTATATGAAGGACAGTGTAATATTTGGCTACAGTTGGCGATGGTTGAGAAAACGCTTGGCGCTATCCTTCCACTGTGAAGAGTTGAGAGTTAAAATAATGTTATAGGTTTCTGTTTAAATAAACGATATTGTTCTCCCCTTCAGCCGCGTACCTCCGCTACAATGGCAAGATTTGTATTTTCGTCGTTTTCTGAAGAGAATCAAGTGCATTCTGGAACAGTAAGTTGATTTGTCAAAGTTTATATGTCAAAATTTTAGTGAAGGAATGTATTGGTTGGCTACCGTTGGATGGGAGAAAGCAGATCAAATCATACAATATTATTATGAAGGACAGGTAATATTTGGCTAGTGATGGTTGAGAAAAGCTTGGAGCTATCCTTCACTGTGAAGAGTTAGTTAAAATAATGTTATAGGTTTCTGTTTAAATAACTGATATTGTTCTCTTCCTCTGCTTAGCGTGTACTTCCACAATACGGCAAGTTATTAAGTTTCGTCGATTCTCTGAAGAGAATCAAGTGTGCACTTGGAACAGTAAGTTGATAAATTTGTCAAAAGTTTTATATGGATACAAAATTCCTTAGTAAGAAGGACAGTGTATTTTGGTACGTTCGATGTTTGAGAAAACGCGCTATCCTAAAATCATACAAAATTTTATTATGAAGGACAGTGTAACTGTTTGACTACAGACAGTTGGCGTGGTTGAGAAAGCAGCTTTGGCCATTCCAACCTACGTAAGAAGAGTTGAGAGTTAAAATAATGTTATAGGTATTTCTTTAAATAAACGATATTGTTCCTCCCCTTCTAACGTAGCCAGTGTACTCCACAATACGGCAGATTTGTATTAAGTTTCGTCGTTTTCTAAGAGAATCAAGTGTGCATCTGGAACAGTAAGTTGATAAGATTTGTCAAAAGTTTTATATATAGATACTAAATTTTAGCATGTGAAGGTCCCAGATGTATATGTTATTACAG
>BGPR01030597.1:0-18564 GCA_013235015.1 Araneus ventricosus
AGGTGCATAACTAAATTACTAAGGCAGACAGTGTGGAATTTTTCGATTAACACAGCAACGTACCAAGAGTGCCTGCAGTGCAAACCTAGTTAGGCATCTGAAAAATGATCAGATCTCCAATCTTCCTTTTTTGATAATTAAATGGAGTTGGTGTTTGTAGAGATAGTCTGTATATGCTTTGCATTTGGAAACGAATTAATTTGGTAATGTTTTAAATAAATGCCTCGAATGTAATTCTATCAAGCGATTTTTGTCATGGATCTGTGTGAAATAAAAAAAAAAATGCGGGAGCGAATCTTCAAAATAGTTTATACTTATTTTTTAGAACGATAACTTCATTAATTGTATTTAGATCATTAAAGTTTAATCTTTACCCAATTTGATTTTAATGTATGCAGTATACTATATTTTGGGCTTTTTCATATGGGCCTTTGAATTTTTCTTTGCGGGTTTTACGGATATTTTATCAACCTCTTTTCCTCTGCATACTGGCTAATAAACTCTGGTACCGCATTCTCGATTTCATGTCTGCCTAGAAAAAAGATTTGTTTCTCCTCTTATTACCCGAAAACAGGTTCAGTCTTTATTCTATTCAACCATCCCAAGTGCTATGGGTAAGTTAATGGTTTCCTCATCTATGGTACTGAGATGTCTCCCCTCTTTCCCACGACGGCCGGTCGGACCATCCTAGCCGAAGTCCCCGAGGGAACGACACAAGATGAGAGTAAGTGGGTGATAAATCTGCCAACCTTACGCAAGCCTACAAAGAGCAGCGGAGTGCGGTTTCTTTGGCAGACCACCCTCGTGTAAGCCGACAAAGACCTCCAGTTAAGATTGACCTCATCCAATCAACACCCACGAAGGAAGGCACACCACTGCGGTTGGGTGATTTGTCCAGATTGAGGATGAACCACCAGGAGGTAAATCATCAACCACTCCACTGGCTTTTGAAGGTAAGGTGTTTAAAAACGGAGGAAAAAGAAAGATGAAAAAGTAAACTGGCGGAAAGCTATCTCTCACGGGTTTTCTGGTAAATCCGAAATCGGAACTCATACGACGAAAGGGAGTTATTTGACCCCGTGTTAGCCGAAAGCATCTCGGCTGGAAAGTGTTCCTTTGGAGGACCGATTGCATTTATCGAGCGTTTGTTAACCTCGATATTTTATACCGACCCTCGGTGTTTTCATAACTCGCCCTGAGTTATCTATAGACTGCTGAACTCTCATAGTTCACCGAACTTTCACAACAGAACTGAATCTCAGAGCGTTCTCACCGTTAGTAACTTCGACGTAGTCAAGTTATGTATTGTTCGTTGACTCTCGCGATTTATATCCGGGACATGGTTTATCTTTGTTCGTGCAATATTTATATCATAAAGGTACGTAAACTGTAATATAGAAAATTAATCAAGATTTTAATTAAATTTATAATGCTGGAATTCTGAGACTTCTTTAAGTCTGCTGATCCTTGATCAAACCCCGGCCAAACTCGGCCAGGACATTACAGTACATAGGATGAACTATTAGAATTGTTACATTTGTTTAAAGGGGACAGCTTGATCAGTAAACGATTAGAATTTCAACCCCCTTTTTAAACTAACATGTCTCTACTATAATCTCATAGTCGATCGGTTTACTCAACTGTTTTGTTCAGACATCATCTGTGGTGAGTAGTTTTATTGATAATGAGAGAAAACAAGAATAGTTATTCCATGAGTTTTCAAAAGGAAATTGCAGACATAATCTACTAATAACTTGAAAGGAGAAAACGCACTTTCCTGTTTCTTTATCGAAATCCCCATTATTTTAGGGCGTTATTTGAGATTTTATCTAAACTATTATCTACAGATGAGGGAATTCTGAACAATTAATCTTGTTTTTAGCCCAGTTTGCCTTACACTGAATCTGTTGAAATAAAAGTACAATCTATCTACCTGCCTATTAACTCATTTGATCTGAATCAACTATTAATTGTCGTGTCACACTTTCAAAATTTATTTACTTTTAAAAACGGAAAAGTTAATCCATTTCATTCTCAAAATTATTTTTGTACTAAAAAAAATTAATTTTCATGATGTTTAGTTTACTTTAGCGTACTCTGCATTGCAGAATTTAACTCTTAAAAAGCCGTGTGCTTACTGCTAGGTGGTTTCTTTATTCAAATCCTGGTTTTAAGAAACAACACTTTAGAAATTGTCCCTTGTGATTGTGAGATTTTTTCCCGTCCCCTTTCTTTCCATTTGCATGTGTGAATTTTTCGGTTGGGCATTGTACAAAACATCTGGGATTCAAGAACCAAAATTCCTTTCCCACGGGTGGGTTATTCCTTTTTTTTTTTTATCTAAGAGAGATTCTCAGCTGGGAAAATGACCAGATGACCACCAGATGCATCCTGTTTTTTGACCATTTCTAGCTCTGCTAATTGGCAATTCGAACCTAAGATCTATGTAAGAGTTGTCGTTGTGTGGAGCTTGATCAGTCCTTAAGAACCATTAAAGGCTAGGGGTGAGCGGAACCCCTGTGGCGAGTTTCCTGCACCTGTTTGAGAGGGGAGGTTATTTTATTTTTACATGTGGGGTCAACACTCGAACCCTTGATTGGTTGTCCCTATCTTTGTGGGGGAGGATCTGACCAGTCGTGACCGCTTTGGCAAAGTGGAGGAGTGGCTTGTAAGTTTTTTTTTTTGGCGACAAAAATTATCTGTAGTATTAGGCAAAGCTTGACGAAATTTTTTCTAAGGGTTGCTGATGACGGGATAAATGTGGCTTGGGGAAAAGGCTTGAGGGATAGGTTTTCTTTGGCGAGTTGGGGGAGCCAACGGTTATTTATAAGGGGATATTTTTTGGGATTATAAGAATAATCAGAGACTGAGAAGTTAAGCAAGATGAACTACAGAGAAAAGGGTCCAGGTGTCGAGATTTTGGAAGAAACAGCAAAAATTATGTGAAGGAGCTTTACTGCTTTTCTTCGGTTTCTGAATGGCAACCAGTGAGGAGAGTGCGCGCTGGATCTTGAGAAGCCAGCCCTTTTTGATCTACGTGCTAGTTTAGAAATGGAGTGTGTCATATTCAACGTTTTGATAAAGCTTTTGGCCGGACTGGTTGTGGGCCACTTTGACATTCGGGCCAAGATACTTCGCTCTCATTATCGTTGCGTATTGATATAAAAAATGAGCACAGAAATAAATTCCGCATCATATTTGAGCTGTTGCTCAACCTTGGACAAGTAGGCGTCGAATGCCAGACGAAAATTGCGCAGTGGATTCCTGCCACAGCATGAGGGTGATTAAAAATGCCCGTGCGGGTTTAACAACATCTTATGCCAACGTTAAAATTCCAGCGATAAATATACCCTTGCAGGATTAGCAACAACATCTTGTGCCAACGTTAAAATTCCAGCGATAAATATACCCTTGCAGGATTAGCAACAACATCTTGTGCCAACGTTATAATTCCAGCGATAAATATGCCCGTGCAGATTTAACAACGGCATCTTGTGCCAAACCTGACGCTTCAAAAATCACAACATGAACAAGAACAATTGCGTTTCGGCCACTAGAGGCGGTTATCTGAACATGTGAACTCTCAAAGAAATAGCGTTAAAGCTCCTGTGATAAATGAATCATCGACAACCTGCCCCAGCTTATGAATGTTTGTTTCCAGACTCCAGCCAGATAAGTACTTCTATGCTTTCGTGTTTCCTTTTTTTTGTAAGCTTAAGTTTTAAGTAAGGGAGGTAGTAGTCCAAATTTTATGTAGCACAGATGCAATAACTAAATTGTAAGAATAATGCTGTAATAGGTGGAACTTTCTTTGCAAAAGTTTAAAAATGGATTTTTCTTAATGCATTAACTTAAAAATTTTGTTACCTTCTTGAAAGCCAGGATTAGAGTATAAATCACCTAGGTGAGAAAATTTAAGGAATTAAAAATCTAATAATGCGAAATTGTGAAGTATGAATTGCTTTGCTGAACTTAAATAATATGGTTTAAATTGCTGAAATCTATTGCTGATGTTTAGGGTGCTAAATTTAAATGTATAGCTTTGATTGCTATAACCAATTGCAATGTTATTCTATGCTGAGTACATTAAAAAGATCTTAATGTTAGCTTGAGTTTAAAAGTGTTAGCTGCTAAATTTTAAAAATGGTAAAAATATCTAAGCAGCTAAAGTTTATGGTAATTACTGTGTAAATGTTAATGAGAAAAATTTCTAAGATTGCAAATGCTAATTTAATTACATGGATTCAAAATCAAAATGTGATTGTTTTCTGATTGAAGTAATAATTTAGAAATAGATTTTGATTGATTGGATTTATTTAGCAAGTGTATGGGTTAAGAATATTACATGTATTGTTGTGTATTGGAGTTTTGATGAGATGTTTTATTTTCATTTGATCCTATGTGTTTATTGAGGTGGAGCCCCCTCTTAACTTTGAAATTTTACCTTGCATAGTGTTATCAGCATAGTCAAGAATTTCGTAAATGTATTAATTTCATCACTGTCAACTTAACAAATAAAAGTTAGTTATTTTTAAAACTGAAATCATGTGTATGTCATTTATTCATGCATGTTGAATATCATAAAGTATTCATGAATCGGGTATATTTTTGAACCTTGGGTATTTAAAAGTAAAACACAACGCATATTTGTATTATCAATCTTACAGGATTAAAATGCAAATTTAATGATGTGATTAATTGCTTCATGTAACTTGCCTTAATATGTGACTGTTAATGTTGACAACAGCAATCTAAATTTTAAACTATTGATCAGGAGTATTAATTACTGGTACATAGTAATTATTAATAATTATTCAACAATACACAACATCACATAATATATTTGAATTAGAAGCCGCTCTTTAGTGAAACTTATTACCTCCGATTTATATGGTTCATGAGCTATACATAATCTAAAATTTTGTGATAGAAAGTTTTAAGACTTTCTCAATAAAACCAAAGATTCGCCATATAAAGATGGGGAGATAAGTTACATTAAATTGTTTTATATTTGGATATGCTTTGAAAGAGAATGCTTTTTTTATGCTCTCGAATTCCAGAACTATACGACAAAGCATACTAACGGAAATAGGCGATTAACATTTAAAGAAAATCATAAGTAACCATGATTATTTCTTTTGACATACAAACGGAATAATTTTCAGTGGAAATAAATCCCCCTCCCCAATCTATATGTCTCATGCGCCTGAAAGATAACAAATAGAAAAACAAACCTTAACGTTTCTTAATCAATCTCTTAAGGTTTTTTCAATAAATATAAGACTTGGCATTTTTATGGGCAACATACGGTACCTGAAAGTGCTTTATCTTTGGCAATACGTAGAAACTGTGTGCTCCTTTAGTAAATACAGGATTCTTGCATCATATGACAAAACATGGCGATGAAAATCGCCATGTTTTGTCAGATAACTCAGATAATCAGAGAACTACCATTCAGTGAAACTGAATCAGTTTATCACCGCTGAAGCAGCTACTACCACTGAATCAGAAATCACTTTGCAGAAGAGATAAATTACCCATGATCAATACGTTTCATGCGCGTGAAAGACTACCAACAGAACACTTAATCTAAAAGTTTCTAAAACAAACTTTTAAGACTTTCTCCATAAATCAACAGTTCTGCCATAAATCATTTGCGAGATATGGCATCTAAATCTGTTTTATCTGTGGAAATTCGCTGAAAGTAAATGCTTGTTTTGTAACCATCGAACTAATATATTGGGACAAAACACATCTGGCATATAAATGAAATAATTTGAGAACTACTAAAGTATTCAAGTAACTCATTCTTTTTGTTGGTTTATTTTCATGAAATCAGTAGGGGAAACCAGGATAAGATGGCGAAGTTCAGATTTAACCATTTTTAATGAATTCAGTTTTTGAGGTAAATTTTATTTTTTGCTTGTATTATTAGTTTGACCTCTTTTTGTGTTGCACTTAATTTGAGAAATTTTTATTTTAATATTATCAAAATTATTTATTTAATTTAAAAAAGCAAAACAAAAGAGCCAACTTGCTCCGCTACCGGGACAAGATGACTTTGACCATAGGGCAAGATGAAAATTATGATAAAAGTTCAATACATTTTTAATTTTAGAAAATATAGGGCAGATAATTAATTAATTAAACATATTTAAGTATCTTTTCCTTGATTAGCATGTAATGTAAAGATTATTTAAGTTAAAATTTGAGCTCATAATAAATTAATGTTTCAAATCCAGTGATTTTCATTTACAAAAATTAGACACAAATTCTCCTCATTCAGAGACCGAGTAGCCTTCTGCCCAACATGTGTGGCACTTGCAAAATTCTATTTAATCTTCTGAGGAGAGTCAACATAGATCTCATCACATGCAGGCACTGTATTATATTCTCTTTGGAAGTTTGAACTGACGTCATGAGTGTCAGAAGTTTGGTCTTTTTAAAGGAATCAGACTTCAGTTTCTTTGTAACAACTCCTTTTAAGCAACCTAGCCTCTTTCTTTGCTGCTTTAAGCGCTCTTCTTTCACCTTCTGTGTACCTTGCGGAACCGACATCCCTTTCATAGGTAAACTTATTAAAATATTTTCTGTAGGTCTCACGCCTTGCAACGTGATATGAAACAGATAGTGGATCATGTAGCCCAGGAAAATTATACCAAATAAATAAAAAAATGTATATATTTTTCTAAAAGAAAACAGTAAAAAGCACTCGGGTCAAGATGACGAGATCGTCAATCTGCTTCGGTCATCTTTCCCTGATCGAAAATGTTGAAAGTCTTTGTTTTCTTGGTAGGATTAACAAGAATTAGATAAAATAAATAGCGATTTTGAAAAGCGTATTGTTGAAGGTAGTCATGCATGGCAAAGAAACAAATACCTTAGGTGTTAGTCCACTAGATTTTACGTTGAAGGTCTTGAAAATTACAAGTCAGGCAAAAAAATATAAACAACGAAATGGCGTCAGTGGCTTCACTCCGCGAGTTTTAAGAGCGTAGCAGTATAGAGGGCTAGTGGTATTCGTTAGGTGGCGCTACCTAGTCGTATGAACTCAAAATAAGTCATTCGTCATCTTGCCCTGATTTCCCCTACATTCCTCAGCGTGTTGAATATAATAGTTCATTTTTTCCCCAAAAATTACACTCGAGATCCAGTGAAAACCAACGTTTTGCGTGCATGATCACACAATTTCATTAGTCTGTTTTTTAGTATAAAACTGATTACGATAATTTTATATTGCCAAGGTTCAGTATCGGGTAGTTACTTTAAAAAAGAAAAAGCAGCAAGATAATTTTGGATAAAAGGAAACCATTCAGAAAGATCATGTTTGAATTTGCTTTATAAAGAAGAACAGTTAGATGATTAGAGGAGAGGGAATATATAGAAATATATTTTAAGATTTTCCTGGGCTAAAATGAGACAATATTTCTGATTTTTTTAGAGTATTAAAAACCAGAAGTTTCAAGGATAAAGCAACTTAAAAAATTGAAAAGTTAATTTTGAAAACTATAATAATAGTTATCTAATAACTTAGAGTTTCAGATTAATTGATTAAAAGCAAATTTAACAATTTCTACCTTTAATGACCAATAATTAGCTTAATTAAAAGTGTCATTTGGAAGTTTTGGAACATTGGTGTAACTAATGATGCTTAATTTTTTAAAGGATTATATTTCATTTAATATCTATTTCTGTGTTGCTCTTTATTATACATTTCAAGGATACTAACTGATGAAATATTTGTTGTACCCTTTTCTCTGCATATCTGTCAAATATATTACATAATTTTTAGATTATTTTTACAACTATAAAAACTCTATAATTATTCAATATTTTTCTGTTATTTTTTGCAGCACTTCAGATCATCATATTAAGTGATAAAGTTGAGTGTTTTTAGAGTAATTTTTAAATATTATTCATCTTTATAAGTGAAAAATTTCAACTCCAAACGCATAAGAAGCGGAAAATTTTATTAAAAATTAAATTTGAATTATATAAATGGCCAAATCAGTGGCTTTAAATGTTTTCTTTCTTATTAAAAAACCAACGTCGCTGCTCTTAACATACAAAACTCAGAGTAGTCAGAAATAAATTTCTTATATAAAATTTTCAAATAAATCTTTAACTCACTAATTTTTTGCTAACATTAAGCACTTTTTTTAATCAGAAAATATATATATTAAATTTTACATTAAATATTAGCTATAAATATGGAAAAATAGTTTAAACAGCTTTCTTCTGCATACAAAAATGTTACGAAAAAACTTATTTCAACAATAAAATAAATGTTATAAATAAAATAATCCCTGAAACCTTGTAGATATAAATTTTATCAAAAATTTATTAATTTTTTGACATTTTATTTTGATAAGTGATTGGTCTAACACCAAATTCCGTAATTTTTTCTCATTTCTTAAAATCATATACAAAATTAAATTTAAAATACGATTGCTTCAACTCGATATCGATTTGACAATTAAAACTGCCATACATAGTGTGAAACTAAAGAATAAGAAATGCAATACTGACTATCTTGTGATAAATTTTGATATTGCGATGGTAGTGCGACTGAATTATCGAAAAGGATTCCAGCACCCAAAACAAGTGGATAAATTAGAAGCATTGTAGTAATTATTATTTTCTTTTCAATACATAGAGATCCTTGATGCTTGCAGAATCACATCCTTGATCAGAAATCCTTACCCCATTTTAGTCACTTAACTTCTTGCGTAGTAATTCTATTCTTTATTGTTGGAACGGAAATGGACTAGTTAACCTACAATTTACGAGAGGAAAAATTCTCAATTTATCTTTTTAAATCGAAGCCTCTGTCGGTAAAACTAGAAAAGTACTACCATTTTTTTACTTTCTCGTATACGAAGTATACAAAGAGAATGTACTGTAATCGTCAAAAATTCGAACTCGAGATTTTGACGAGTATCCACGATTTAGACCTCCCCGAGTCCGAAAAACACAACTTTGGAATTACGTCTGTCTGTGTGTCCGTGAACGCGATAACTCGAAAACTATTAGAGTTACGGGGATGGACTTTGGTATGTGATCTTGACACCTAATTTGTAGGTTTTTATCAAATTTCACAAAATCCGCTTACGGGAAGTCCGTCTGTCCGCGTTCATGTGAACACTATAACTCAAAAACCTGAATAGCTAGATGGATAAATTTGGTTCATAGTCTTATCATCAGGAATGTAGGTCCGTATCAAATTTTGGGCCAACTCCGTCAAAGGGTTGATTGTCTTTCGGTATGTATAATCGAATACTTCTAAACATTATAACTCGTAAACCCTACGGCTTTGATAAATAAAAATTGTCATAAGGTCTGCTAACATTGATTGTAGATCCGTGTCCAATTTTCGTTTCAATCGGTCGAAAAAAGGCGTTCAAATCGCCTATTTGTCTTTTCTCATCACGCAATGAAGCGAGGCTGTTATTGCGTAATTGTGCGATTCACTTGCGCTAATCCTCTCCTCTTATACACACGCCTTTCGCCTCCAAGCTTCCGATTCCCAAGCTTTTTTCCCCACTGCTTGTTCGTTTTACTGCGGTTTAGCTTATTTTTCTCCACATGTGTTAGGAGTATACGAAAAAGTTTAAGGGAGACCACTCCCACTGGTGTTTCAAGTCAGTGGAAAATATTATTTGCATGATGTATGGATAGCTCCTGAAGTTACCTATTCTTCTCTTTTCCCCCTCATTGGCGAAAACTCTAACCTCTTTCGTAGAGTGATTCAACGGGGTTGGGGGAAAAATTATATACAGAATGTTGAGACGACAAACATAATAGTTCTTCGCTTTGAGTTAAATTACCGTTAGTCATATAGTTTGTACCAGCTACTTAACTGCTTACGATAGGAACAAATTATACTGGTACAGCATATGTACCGCCCATAAAGAAAGTGTGACAATATTTCTCGAATCTTCTAATGAGATATTCCTGGGTGAATATGAAACACACACGTGGGCACTTACTTTATATCTAGTATCATTACACAATTTCTAGACACGTGGATATTTATCCGAACCATTTATGGCGAGTTAATAGTTTTTCTGCAAGAGATAATCGGATGAATTGAAAAGCTCCCAACCATATATAGCGAGTAAATAGCCTTTCTGAAACAGATAATCGAAAGAATTGAAAAGCAGTTTAGAATTGAATCGGCAGATACTACTTGCGATGGAACCTACCAAGAGTAAAATTGTTTCTCCCAGTTTTGTTATCTCGAAGCGAAGACCTGTTGAATACTTTAAATCTCTCGGAAAATATTTTTAGCATGCCGTTCCTAAGGAAACAATTCTTCCAATAAAAGCTTCGAAATGCGTCTGTCGTCTGGAATTCGAAAACAAAGTTTGTGAGTTTCTTCGTAGTTTATAAATATATTATTTTTCATACAAAATTTATATAAGATTCAGAAAATAATACTATATTGAAATCTAATAACCAATGCTTTTCAATACTGGAATGTTAATAAACCCTTAACAAATGTTTGCTGAAACGTTACTAAGACATTTACATTTATATTAGTGATAGGAAAAATTTGAAATTTCTTCTTAATACTGAGATTTTGAAGAAGAGAAAGATATTCACTTTTATTACTTTTCATGTCATTTGAAAACATGTTATCTCTTTCGACAGCCCGTGACATTAATCAATCTTGTCTCTTATTCACAATGAATCTATCCATACAATAGGACATAGGAATATAATGATTTAATGATCAATTAGAAACTTCTTAGATTTGCTTCTCGAGGGCAGTGACATTATAATGGGTTGATGGTGCAACAGTCATATCAAATGCATACAAAGAGGAGAAATCTTCTTGATAAGGTGTCTGTCGATTTAATTTTTCTTCTAAATTTAAGCATTTTCTTATTCCTTTTAGAGCAAATTGAGTCATTTCATCAATTTCAGCTTTGTTGCTAAATTAAACTGGCACAATCATAAAGCAATTTCTTCCTAATTTGTTTTCTTTTCCCCACTTAAGAAATGTGATTACTCTACGTGACACTCGGGAATTTCTCTAAACGAAACATGCTAATGTAAAACCGCGTTGATCGATACCGTACAGCACAATAAGTTTTTCCGAATCCTCGAACTGCGGTATGGAAATGTTGCGTTTTTCGACAATTATATGTATATCGAAACGTGATCTACAACGAGAACTAGGGCGTATCATTTAGTAGAATTATTATGAATGCTTTTCTTTCCGACAATTTGTTCCAAATACTAAACTTGATGTAGGAAATTTTAACATTTATGGACTATTAACCTACAATCAAGAAGTTCTCTAGTCAAGAACGGTACGTGAAAGGTAGAATAGTAGTAGTGGGGTTTAAATTAACCTAGAAGCATTTAGTAATTCAAAGTGTATTGTGGCAATGAAGATAAGCAGCAACATTTTTACTTACGAACGGTACATAAAGGGTCTCCACTGAAGTCCCTTACCCCCCTTAATTTATGAACGACTACAGCTTTAGCCATAAAAGTGATGTCTTGGTATAGTAAAGTGGCTAAGCGCTTACCACGAGACCACTTACAGCACCACCTGTTGGCAAACTGCAGGGTTAGCGTTCCTGTCTCAGGAACGGTTGGTTGGTTGGTTGTTTGAGGGTTTTTGGCGCAAGGGCCAGTATTTGGCCATGCTGCGCCAAACAAGGTAGTAATTTGTAAAAGGTAATGTGTAAAAAAGTAATATGTAAAAAAGGTAGTAAGCGGATATAAAAACAATCAATAAAAGTCAAATGCAGAAGAAATTAAACTTTCACATGCTTATCTAGCGAGATAAGGTACAAATGAGTGAGGTGTAAGAGAGTTGGAACAAGTTGCTTAAATGTGTGGAGAAAATCCAGTGATTTTTAAAAATTCAAAGAGGTAAATGTGAGGGTGACGACCAATCATTGTGGTTAAAGTAGGTGAGCTCGTGTTAAAAAATCGCAAACGATGGATTTTAAAATGTTTGCATTCAATGAGTATGTGTTTCACAGACATAGTACAGCTACAGTGTGGGCAAGTAGGAGCTGGCTCATCCAGCAGAAGATGACGGTGGGTAAATCTGGTATGCCCAATGCGAAGTCTGGTCAGAATTGTGCTCCTTTTACGGTTAACATCCTCTGACCAGTCCTCAATAATGGGTTTAATGCTGTGAAGTTTATTTATTTCTTGGTCCCAATGTATCTGCCACTTCATTTGTAAACAGGATTTAATATATTTCTTGAGATCGCAAACTGGCACGGGTTCATGTGAAAAGTGTGTGGTTGAACGAGCATTACTGTCTGCTTGTTCATTTCCTGCGATTCCTACATGGGATGGAACCCAACAGAAAACTAGAGAGAATCCTTGGGAAATCAACTTTTCGTAGAGATCTAACACTGAAAACACCAATGGATGACTTTTACAATGCAAGGAATTCAACGCCTGCAAGACGCTTAAAGAATCGGTGTATATTGCATATTTACCAATTGGACATTTTAAAATCTGTTTTAAAGCGTGGAAGACAGTCTCAGGAACGGAATGATATAGGGAAAAAAGTGAATAACAAAGTGTTATAGAGCATCTTCGATTTAGTACAAAAAAGACACCTTATGCACATTAATACTACGAAAACTGAAAATACTTATTTCTTTGTTCGTGATTTCAGAAACTGCGACCTCACAAAACGTGGACGAAGGGAGAAAATATTATCTTTGGGACAAAAATTACCCCTATGGACTTGTTCTGAGGGGTACGTTAAACAATAGGTGTAAGCGACCTCTCCGCCAACGCTACAGGACCTTCGACGACTTTTTACTAATGCTTGTGCCAGAATGACATCTATGTTAAAAAGTGTGCACGTGAAATAAACAAAGGACCATATATGTATTGCAGCTAGAGGATAATAGTTTGAACACCGAAAATAAAGGCATCTTGCGATAATTATCGATTTTTTTTCTCTTTCCAAGGGCTTTCGTCATGTAACAGTCTTGGAAATAGGAAGCAAATAAATGAAATATTAATTGTTCTGTTCTTAAGGTTAATGTTCACAAGATGTATTTTTGTACCAAATCGATGATTATCTACAACTTTGTATTGGACTCTTTTGCCCTATATCGCTCCATTTTCGAGGTAGGAACGATAATTCCGCAGTTTGCCACCAGGTGGCACTGTAAGCGGTCTAATTGCGTATAGCATATCCACTTTACTATGCATAGATACCACTATTATGACGACTATAGCTGCAGATGTTCTGAAATTAATTTGTGCGTAAGAGACTTTAGTGGGCACCTTGTATGTTGTTCGAACATTTAGGTATTGCGAAATTAGAGATCAATTGATAACAAAACTCTTCCGATCGGTACAGATGTTGTTTCAATATTCAAACAGTCGAATGATATTACGCATTGGAGACAAAGTGGTTACATTTACCTACGGTCGGTACAGATGTTCCAGTATTTAGACAATCCTACGGTAAGTGACATTACTTCTCCCACCCCCCGAGTGTAAAAGCATCATAAAAGTGTGCCGAGAACAACTTCTTAAGATTATGAAGTAACGGAACATATCCAATTTAAAAAAGAATTTTGACATCGGGAAATAATTCTTATTTAAAATGATATTTTTTATGCTGTAGCATCAGATGAAAATGTTCTCAAGAAAAACACAACATATTAACCGAAATAGGAAAAATAAGGATTTATAAGCATTTATGTACAATGTCTAAAACAGATAAGTTAATTTTTAACCAGCATCTAGCTGCAAGTTATAACTTGAAATTTATGACCATTTTTAAATTTCGATTTTTCAAATACTTCATTTTCATATTTATTATTCATTTCATTTTATTTCACAAGGTGTTTTTCTTGTATTTGTGTAATTATATTTATTCTGACACTGTTTAGTGTTTTTCTGCATAATTTCTTTCACGATTAATATTTTTGTGTTCTATAGCTAAGTAGTTTCTATTCTTTTTCATCATCCAATGTTAATTTAATCAACAAAGCAATTCACCTCCAGAGAAAATAATTGCGCATTATATATAATAGCTTTATTGCCTCGACCTGTTACTCTACTTTTTTGTAATACTTTTATACGGTTGAAATAAAATTGTTGAAGATTCAAAGTGATGCTTGGCAAAGTGGGCTCTGCTGGACTCGAGCGATTCAATTGATCCATACTTATCGAACTGGTAAAATAAATCTTGTAGTTATAGGAAACAGGGGTATCAATTTGTGTTATGAGGATGTTGTGGCATTGAAGATCAAGTGGTAACATTTTCCTTTCGGTCGGCACAGATGTGGTTCTTACTGGACGGTATTGTGGTAATAAAGATCAGATGATAGTATTGACGTTACTGTCGGCGCAGATGTGGTTCCAGCATTTAAGCCACTGGACGGTACTGGCACAAAAGATCAAGTGATAACATTTACCTCATGGTCCGCACGGATGGTATTCCGGCATTAAGACAACCGGCCTTATTGCGACACTGAAGGTTAAGTGGTAGTATTTTCTTTATGGTCAGCCCAGATGTTGTTCCAATAAACCGTTTTCCTCTGTTTATGGGCTGGTACAATTACTGTACTGATGAACGACAAGGATTACATTTCCCTTGTAAGACTAATCTCTCTTTCTTCTACTTACATAATAAATGTTATGGCTTTATTTTTCTTTCCAGCGGGCGGCTGAAATGAGGGAATAGCGATTTCATCTTACAATAATTTAAAGAAAAAAAGTGGAAAGTATTTTCTATATTCTTTTTCAAAACCCCATTGCGAGAAGATGTTTGAGACTTCTGTTATCCTTAAACGAAAATAATTACTGTCACGCGTTTTCAGAGTAGCATGTTTAGTTTTTATTTCATCAATAAAAGATACAGTAAAACCTCCATTGACTGTCATCTTCCGGACCAGGGATGTGATGGACAACCAAATAGATGGATAACAGAAATCTCTTAATACATAAATACAGTAACGCGATTTCAATGCTGGCTTGTGACGAAAATGAAAACATATTCAATTAATAGTGATAATACATACATATTGTATTTAATTTTACAAAAAGACCAATATAAACGTCCAATATAAGAGTAGTAATGTACAGAAATGTGCCTTAGACGCAATTTAGACGATGACGAAAACAGAAACTGACTGTTAATCGAAGTTTCACTGTAATAAATATTAGAATACTTAATCTGCTATCTAGAGTTTTGTTTAAAAGTCACAATGGTAGAGTTCTGATGAAATTATAGAACCGAACTTTTAATTAATTTTTTGCATTAAAGTGGCAATGGAAGTGAAAAAAACTGAAACATTTTAATGCGTTTGCATTCTATATAATGGCATGCAAGGTACTGGAGAGATTTAAATAAGTTATTAGAAATTTCTTGATAAAACAGTTAAAAGTTTTATTTAATGTAGAGGAATAAACGAAATGTCTTTTCTAAATGAAAATACCCACCATTACGCACACACGTAGAATAATGAGTGCAACATTTGGAACTCAAAGTGACTGGAAACAGTAACTGGAGAAAAGAAATAGTTTATAGCATTTGATTCTAAGTTGAAGGGGAAATATCAGACGATGCAAACTGCTTTAAACATTCGACTAGTTTAACTATATTTTACTAGCAAACTAACTATTACGCATATTATCTGAAGTATTTCAGTTAAATATATTTCCTTTTGAATTTTACTAAGAAAATAGTTTAAATTTTTCCTGCTATTATGTTGATAAAACTGGTACAATAAAGTTAAATTACTTAATTTGAAATGAACTGAGGATTTTTGAAAAACAGCCAATAAAAAAAGACCATAAATATAAAAGAACTGAGAATCCATTAACTGTGATAATTCTATAAGCAAATAACTTGAATTAATAATTTGCAACTATGAATGAGTTAAAGTAATGATAATCAGCCAACGAAGAAAGCAAAATGACTTTATTTTTAAATCTGATTGTATCCATCATAGCATCATCTCACGTACTTCAACGTGTGTAGCAGAAATTAATATCTGCCTTATTCATCGATTGGTCACTAAAACACTGTTATTTGATCATGCCACATTCGTCTGATGCGATTTGTCCAGTAACAAATTCCATAGCCAAAAGTCAGGATCGAGATGCTTGTTTAGATTATCACTCTGGTTCCTAATATATATTACAGTAGTATACATATACAACTATAAACAAAAAACCTGTAAAACTGTCAGAAAAAAAAACAATGCTATAATGCTACATTTCATTCGGAATGCGCGTGAATTTTAAGTTGTTAAAATATGTATATCAATTTTTGTGGGACTTTAAAATCTCTATTTGCATTCTCTGGAAAACTGTTTTCATTTTTTTTGTATTGGGACAAATCTCATTTCTTAAAAAGTTTTTAATATATTCAAATGAAGTTTTACCACTATGTTCTATACATCTGTAGATATGTTGTGAACCTCAAATATAGCTTGAAAGTGCATAATTATTTATTTTAGAGCTGTTTTTATTTGAAAAATTGATAGTTTTTTCTTGTAAAAACCTATTGCGTATACAAACTTCGGTGCATCGCAGTAACTTTAAATGGTACTTTTAATATTCTGCTAAACGATATAGGTCAATGTATAACAAATATATTATTAAAACAAAATGTAAAATACATGCATTAGAATTGGTTATAGGAAGTTCGGCGTAAACGTCAGTTTTTATTTAATTTTGAACAAAAATGGTCAAAATTTCGAAAATAAAAAAAATGTTCATTAAAATTGCATTTGAATTCACAGTTTTATACACCATTATAACTGAAAACATAAGTGATGAATAAAAATTTCCTTTTTTTCAAAAAAAGTGCTCCGAAGGTAGGTACATACCTTAAATATAAATCAATAATAAAATTAAATCAATGTAATAAATCTACTTAATTCTAAAGATCTTCTGTATAAAAGAAAAAGTGATTCACTGACTCATCACCGAATCTTTCAAATCACTGGGAGTTTAGTTAAAATTTGGTAGGTGGTTGTTCCTTGGATGCTCACTAAGAAAGGATTTTTCAAAATTTTAATTACAACATTAATTTTAACGTTTTTCCGCAATAAATTCGGGGCATATTATTGCACATAATCCATTTTAACTTCTTAAAGTTAAAAAATTGGTTTTTAGTGATACCAATTTCATTTCCATACGACATTCTGTTTAATTTTAATTAATTTTGGAAAATGTTTTCAAGCACAATCTCTAACAATCTTGTTATTGTTCGTAAGTGCAATAATTCCTTCTTTCTTCTCTGTTCTTTTACGTATACTTTCTAATTATTTCGTATTTGTTTTATGCTCAAAATGCCTTTTAGCCTGGAAAATAACGTTGAATATTCTAACTTAATCTACTAAGTTAACTAAATCTACAAATATGGATGCATAAATTGTCGTGATTAATGGATTATAATTAATTATATTCTGAAAGAGGTCTATAATATTGTATACAGAAAAGATTTTTTTAACATTAAAACTATTAGACTGGGAAATATTTTTGTCCGAGCAATAAGGTTACACTAGCGGACGAAGTCGCGGACATTAGTTAGTCAATATATAAATTACAAGATGAGCCCTGAGCAACAAGGTACCAATAGCGGACGAAGTCGCCGGCATATATAAATTGCAAGATAAATATAGGCAGAAATCACATTAAATCTGTGTCAAATGCCAGTTAAAGAATAAAATTTAAAACAACATTCTATAATATAATAGCGGTTCTATAATATAATTTAGCAAGGTGGCTTAGTGGTAAGGTCTAGGCTTCGGAACCAGGTTCGAAACCCGATTCCACTAAAAGTTCCGCCGTGTATGTGGGTCTGGTACATGTTATATATGACGCCGTGGGACAAACGTCCTCCCGCTGGTGTGGTGCTGAAGTTTGGAAAAGGGGGCACCATATCAGGTGTCGTCTTCGTCATCTGACCGCGGTTTAAAATTAAGAGGTCCATCCGAAAATAATCCTCGAGTTTCTTGAAATGTGACGTTAATATAACTAAACTTAACTTCGCAAGTTTCTAAAACCAAAGATCAGGAAATAGTATTAATAGCTGTACGACGTCTTCCTGATCTTCTTTCGTACAGATCACAAATGATAGCTTCTCAAACTTGTCACGAAACCGTGTAATTATGGATCGTGTTGGAGATTGTGTTTCTAAATGAAGGCTATTCTGACATGTTTTCTGCAAAAGTTTCAAACTTGAAAAACACTTTAAAAAGGATTTCTGATACTTGCATTGGTAGTGAACTTTTTTTCCGAACATTCTTTCTTTGGTAAATTCCGAAAACCATAGATGAAGAAATATGAATAGTAGCTGTACGACGACTTCCAAGTCTTCCCTTGTGTAGATGAAAAATAACGTCAGCGTCTGAAACTTGTGATAAAGCGATGTAATTGTGAAGGAAGTTGGAGGTTGGATTCTAAATTCGCTGCTCCACTGGCATTGAACTTCAGTAACATTTTCAAACTTGAAATACCACTTTAAAATGGACTTCCGTTCCTCAAGTGTCAGGGGTACCCCCAGATGGTTTTCTTTATATCATGCGTCGTATGTTACACTCATGA
>BGPR01030598.1:0-18564 GCA_013235015.1 Araneus ventricosus
CTACTAATTTTAAGTGTCTTTAAGGATAAGGGTATTAATTGGTATGTAAGTTTTTTCTCCTGAGTGTCTGATTCGCATGATTGAGTCTATACAATTTCAATAATACTTTTTAAAGAATTTAGAGGATTTATTCTGGGGAGGCAAATTACTTTTGTCAGATTAATATAGTGTGGGTTTAATTTAACTACATCTGTTCCTTGTACTTATATAACCGTCGTTTTTGAGTTATGTGAAAAATTGATACATACGAATAAAAAAATTAAAGTGAAATCATTTCATGGCGCTATTATTGGAGTTCTTTCCTAATCTTAGAATTCTATCAATTTTAAGTCTCTTTAAGGATAAGGGTATTAATTGGTATGTAAGTTTTTTCTCCGAATACGAATAAAAAAAATTAAAGTGAAATAATTTCATGAACGCTTGACACACGTCAAAAACGCAATGCCAATTTATTTTTATAATCCACTGCGCATATTAATAGGACTAAAAGAGATGACGTCACAGCATAACGTAAAGCACCGCAGTATTACATACTAGATGGCATGCTCAGTTATTTTTGTCATGTGACAGTGGCGTAACGGGAATTATCTCAATTACATAATGACAAACTGTATAGTTTAATTACCGAATTTGAATGCCGTATGACATGTTAGTTAAAACTGATAGTAAATATAAATTTTTGCACATTAAAAGTAAAAACGTTAAACAATAGAAGCAATGTTTTCAACAAATATAGAAGTATATATTGATTTAAAGCTATGTATTTCAGAACTTCACTTAACAAAGTTTAGCTAAATTAAAACCCCATTTTGAAGATATGTGAGGACTATCTGGCACGGCAAAAATTATTTATAGAAACATTTCTCATTGACATTCTTTGGCCATGAAATAAATTTATTATTTTAAGATTTGAAAATAAATTAAATAATAGCTTTTTTAAAGAAATGCAACAATAATGTTGGAAAAATTTATTTTCGATTGTATTAATTAAATGAAGAACAGAAAACATAATTCGATATTTGAATTAATTAATTCAAAGCTTTTATAATACATAGTATTTTAATTAGATAAGGCGATGAATTTATTCTTTTACTACTTTAAGTTCATTGATTAAAAAACACAGTTTTTTACTTAATTTACAAAATCTTTAACTTTTATTTAAAATTCCTTCACTCTAGAAATTTTTCTAAAAATTAATTTTTTTAAAAAATTTGAAAATATTAAATACTTCTCACGGGTCCCTATAAAATTGACAATGTCCAAATAAAAAATATTTTCAATACTTAAATTTAGAATTTCTTTAAATTGAAATGAATTTAAAAAAGCTAAACGTTTTTTGAGAAACAAGGAAATAGGAAAGCACGTATTGTTATGAAAGTTAAATCAATATTTTTATGATGATTAAAAAGCAGCACTAAATTCACAACTTTAAAATTTTACATGTAGAACCAAAATTTAATGTAAATATAATTTTGATAAGTATTTCACGAAATACTTGTAAGTTTCTAATCAAATATCTTACTAAATAGAATTCTTAGAAGTTTTTATTGCATATAAAGAGTTCATATTCTTTCGAATTTACATTGTTTCGCAAGAATATTTCCGAAATACCTCAGCTTCTAATGCTGAGTTTAACCCGTTAACGCACAGAGTCCTATTTTTAGGACAGTTACATTTTACTTCCTTTGAAGGAGTTGCAATGCAAACAATCAACTGTAAAATGAACTTACGCACTAATAACTTATCTTTTTGTATCAAAAATACAATAAAATGAATTGTAAAAGATCAACCTAAAACCTGTGTTGTAACATTCGGAAATAATATCTTTATAGTTTCTTCGTACTCATTTCAAAAGTATTTTACTTTCTACAATTTTTGTACAACAGTAGATACAAATCTTTTCAAATTATCACAGTCAGTAACATAAACCTGTCATCATTCTCTTAGCTCTTCAATAATGTTATCTGCTATCAAAATATCCGAGGATTAACATGAAAATATTTGCTTTCCATGGAATTTCCCCATCAACAGAAGAACTGTCTTTTTGTTCTTAAACACATTAATTTTCACAACTCAAAAGTAGTTTAATTTGTACGATCTTGTCCAAAAGTATTTACAAAATATTGTACGGATAGGACAAATCTTTTTAAATTCTCCTGTCCAGTAACATAAACTTGTTATCATTTTCTTAGCAGTTGAGGAATGTTATCTGCTACCAAAATATTCGTAATGATAACACGAACATCCTTACACTCCATGTAATTTCCCCATCATCAGCAGCACTGTCTTTTTTTCCTTATCATCATTCATTTTTACTGAATGATCAATTTTCCGCTGGTGGAAACCGCTTTGGGGAAGAGCGTAATATATTTCCACCTTGTTTCCGACATCTGAAGATACGCGGCCAGACAGAAAAGAACCAATCCAGTACTTATCGACAATATTCATCAGATAACATTTCTTCTTTTGTAGATTTATGCTGTTCTCGTCGTACCTCATTGAAAAGAATGAAACAGAAAATGCAAATTCAATCTTGTTTTAAAATACTTTCACAAATATTGATTTTGAAGTCATTCTGCATTAAATTCAGTCATTCTGATCCAGTACTTCTCGACAATATTCATCAGATAACATTTCTTCTTCTGTAGATTTATGCTGTTCTCATCGCACCTCTTTCAAAAGAATGAAACAGAAAATGCATATTCAATCTTGTTTTGAAACACTTTCACAAATATTGATTTGAAGTCATTCTGCATTAAATTCAGACATTCTGATTTATATCATGATGCAGAATATGCTTAAACCATCACATTGTAGGAAAGATAACAACACATTAATAAGAAGTGTATACATTCACATAATTTTTAAGAAGTTCCATTCTTATATCGGCTTGTTTCCGCCATCTGAAGATACGCGGTCAGATAGAAAAGAACCAATCCAGTACTTATCGACAATATTCATCAGATAACATTTCTTCTTTTGTAGATTTATGCTGTTCTCGTCGTACCTCTTTGAAAAGAATGAAACAGAAAATGCATATTCAATCTTGTTTTAAAATGCATTCACAAATATTGATTTGAAGTCATTCTGCATTAAATTCAGTCATTCTGATTTACATCATGATGCAGAATATGCATAAACCATCAACATTGCAGAAAAGATAACAACTCATCCTTCTTTTTCATTACTATACAAGTGACAGTTATGATATAAGTTGTCTACGGCTGTTGACCATAGAGATACTGAATCAATAAAAATTCTTATATCATCTTAGTTAACCAGTTTAGTTATCTTTTTCATCGATCCTCGTGTAAAAAATGTCTTGCTTTCAACTAACGCATCTAAAAATGTGAAATTAAATCAATAAACTGACACATCTAAAGCATTTTTCAAGAACAATAAAAGGAAAAAAAATAATTGGGCTTCAGATGCAGGATTACAATTCTGTTACAGAACATATATTTAAGGATCTATTATTGATCTGATTTGCGATTATTTACTTTAAAACATTGTGGAATTTTTTTTTGGCGAAACATTGAGAAAAAATATTTTAGAACTCATTAATCCGAAAAGCAGAACGATATTTTTATAATTTAATTTCTTTAAATTTCTTTTGTATATTAATAAAAGTTTCCTTACGATTGAAACTGTCAGAAATTTGCCAACTAAAAATCGTTAAACTATCTCCTTTAGAACTAAATAATGGCCATAATTTCTCTGATGAATTTGAAAAATAGTTTTAATAGTTATCAATAATATTTTTTTACTTACGCCTCTTAATCTAAATATTTTTTTTTCCATTGATACTGTAAAATGCTTGTTAATTTCTCAGCTTATAAATTCGACGACTTTAAAATTCAGTGAATCGTTCTGTATTGTTTCATCAAATAATTTGAAAAAGCATTTTATAACAGTAAAAATGAACGCAAAGTAATTTATATCGTTGCAAATAAGCATCAATGCAAAATCTTCTATTCAAAAATCTCCGTGTCCAAATATTTCAGGTACAAGAAATTGTACCAAAAAACCAGAATCAAATTGAAAAAATGATGAGGAAAAAAAGTTGATCAAATGAAGAAAGTAATGACTATTCGTCTTGGAGAATGAATCTAGGAGTGTTTGAGAAACATCTCCATAGAAAATAAATTTTTAAATACTTTAAACTTCTTGGAATCTAAAAATCTTAAAAGTGAAACATTCCAAGAAGTCCTCATCATGATTCCAAAAATACAAAGAAAAGCAAAAAACTCCTTTAAAATTCAATATACTCCAGTTTCGGTGATAGGTTGCGTTGTAAATCACGTACCAGATATAAAATAATGGGAAAAATTAATCGAATTTATAATATTGCAATGTAACGATGTATTGTAGAACAATTTAAGTTTCATGAAATTTCAATTTGTTCAGAACAAATGTATCCATTTCATAAGTCCGAATGTCATCCCATTGATTGGCATATATTTATCAAAGTTTTTTTTATATAAACTTTAGATTTAGAATCTGTATCCTTAATGAAAAATAAGTTTACTACTATTTTTATCTTTCCATACTTTATTCACTTTTCATAATGAAATTTATAATACTCAAATTCTTTCTCGTATCATTAAATAGACATATTAAGATATTTCATGTGACTTTAAAATTTTAAATCTTTCATACTGCCCTAGGGGCTAATTTGTATAAACAGAGCATGCTTGGATGCCATATCATGCTCGGATTTCAATATCTCATTTAAATTCTAGATATTTTTAGATTATAGGAAATAATATGGATATGATTTATATGCATATTTTTGAAAAAGTTTTAAAAAACTCCGATCATACCAAATATTGAAAAAAACATTATTCACTGCAATGTTCTCTGTCTGTTTTATTCTTACAACTAACCACCTGAATATCAGCCTTCGAACATAGTCACGTTCATGATCTTAGTCAAATATTATTTCCTAATAGAGTCGTAATTGCCTATTATTAGTCAGTTCGAAACCATAGTATCGAAGTCATTACAAAGAACCAACGACAGCTGCTTTGCTTCTGTTGCCACAACGAACAACAATGTTTTCAAACAATCTGCTATAGAAAATGCAAGAAAAAATCAAACACACCGCGGCAATACAAAAGCAGGAACAAAAAAATCCACGGGAAGTAGTTAAAGGATACGTTTTTGTGCCATGTATTGTTAATGAGAAAATTACAGCTGGCCCGAAAGAAGAAGAAAGAAGATATAATGCACGCATCACGTGATCTCCCACGTGACACATGCAAGTGAGCAATCCTCTCCACAACCGCACGCAAAGGGTTTCGCCCATTGGTTCCTTTCTGAGTGCCCGCCCACTTATCGAAAAGATCTTAATGAGCAAAAGCATTTATCATAACGTTTGACTTGCCTCAATATTTGAAATTCAAATTTTGAAAAGTTGTGTTTGTTTCCTTGACGTTGCCAGTTCCCTGAAAAGTCAACTTAATTATCGCGAAGCGGCAGGTCTTGCGTCGTTCGGGGCAGGCAAAATATGCAAGCGAGGCTGCTCGGAGAATCGTGATTTAGCATTCACTTTCATTCCTTAACTGTAGATGATTTTGAGGAGGAGAATTTGGAGTAAACATTCAGTGACTAAATTGCTTTCAGGAGGCAAATTTAGAATTTTCGTTGTAATCACAGCTCCGCCAAGTGTTGAGATCAATCACAGTTTATAAGACTCCAAGGTTTAGTTATGTTAGATGTAGTGAAATAAATTTTGATGGTGGTTTGTATTCAGAGCCTTGACTGTAATTTTCTGTTATGTTCGTAAGAAGAAAACGTGCTGTTCTGTGATAACTAATTTATTTACTTTTTCCCTTCCTTCATTTTGTAAATTATTAATTCCCTTTGAATAAATTATCCCACAGCGTTTTCATACCGTTTGTTCATAAGTTGTTTTTTTACATTCTTCTTATTGTTTTATGATTTTTTTTTATTTATGTGTTAGGATTTTACTTCGTGTAAATAGTTTTCAAAAACATAAACTTTCTAAAGGCAGTTAAATTCTTCCAAAAGAAGAGTCTTTTCGCGGAATATTGTAAATAATATAGATTAATACGCATTAACTACTTTGGAACTAAACATAACGAATGCAATTTTACTGCTTGGCCATACAAGGTTTTAACTAATCAACGTAAAAATTTGGCAATATTAGAACAATGTAAACATTATAAATAATATTATTTTGCGAAAAGATGCTGTATTTAATAATATTATATTTTTATTATAAAAGTTTTGTCGATGTTATATAATGATCTGGATATTCTCAACAGATATAGTATGTCAATTAATAGGCGAAAACCAATAACAGATGCATTTTATGGGCAAGAAATGAAATTACGAAAATTTTTAAAACGCAAATTATTGCGACACATTTAGTAAAAGTATTCTGTTAATTCAAAAAATAAAATATCGCCAATGAAAATAAATAAAGACATGTAAGAAATGTAAAATGTATGTTGATAACCTATTAGATAAGGATACGCTTTAATATAATAGAACAATTCAAGTGCCAGATGAAAGAGAAGAAATTGTTTCAAAACTTTCTAAAAAACACAGACAAAGATTCACTAGATCACAGAGATTCACTTCTCAATTTGTGAAGTTCTATAAATAGTCATCATTTATTTTAACCAACTTCCGTTTAATAAAATTTACACTCTTAATACCGTATGCCACTATTTAACATATCTGAAGTTCAAAAATCAATGGAAACTATTTTCTGATATCCATTAACTTCAAGTATCTCTTGAATGTTAACAATATCCAACCAATGACCATCATAACATGAAACGTGTGTCATCAATCAACGATCAGAGGCCACTTCTAAAGCAACCGATCCAGAACTTTCCACAACAGCTAACCTTCCCAAGGATTAGCTCCTTCCTAACAGGATACCATTAAATCTAATTTAATCGTTAGATGCTACGGGCTTAAAGGATGGAACCACCTCATTAGCTGATATGATATCCTGTGACTTGCCGAATCCTTTATTTGAACCCAAGCACCGTGATCAAACCTGATTAAATGGAAATTTATTGAAAACTCTTGAACAGTGATGTCTAATTTAATTCAAAATATCATCATCAGAAACTCGGTTGAAATGTTTGACTCTCGGTTCTGGATGGGTTGCGAGCTTCAGTTGTTGAACTTGGATTGGTTTGTTTAACAAGGAGTATTTGGTGAAAATACTAGTGAAGAGGTTGGATCGCTATTATTAGATTGTACGGGTGGAGTTAATTGGAACAATAAATATCTTCGGTTGTGTTTGTATCTGAGAAAGAGTTGTTGTTATATAGTTTGAGGATAGTTTGCGAGGAAGGTTTATACTTGACAAAAGAATCACCATTTTCCTGTCATTAATTTTTTTAAAGATATACCAATTTTTTCTTGCACTTTCCAACTACAATCTTTTAATGGAAACTGTTTCCTTTCTTAAGGGGCTATAGGACCTTTAAACCGTCAATTTTTAATAATCAATGAAAGTAAATATGCAAAATTTTAAGCTTTAATTGAAACTATATGGTTTAACCTTATAATATGTTTTGAGATAGAATAATGATTAAAACTGTCTTGAAAGAAATATTTACAGGATATTTAGAGATTACCGCAGATTTTGTTTTGGATGATAATTAAATCTCTATTAGATTTAATCGTGCGCACATCAGGACCTCTTGGAAGGAAAAGAACAATACGCTGAGAACAATGATTAAGACTTTAATGATTGTTCCGTGCAGAAAGAAAATGTTTTTAAAACCGTTTAAAAAAGAAATTTTAACATGAAGGTAATCTTTATTGAAACTTAAAATTAATGTATTCTCTTTTTATACCCACATATAAAAAGAGGTGCATTTTACATATACTGTAGCACATAGTTATCCAAACGTCGCACATAGTCTTCGTAAACTAGAAATCAACGGCAAATATTCTGTTCCATCTCTAGTCAACGGTATCTCTAATTGATAGCTTACGCAAAGCTACTAGCGACCGTATTACCTGATAAAGACATAATGCTATTTTTGCGACATTCGAGCTTTAGAAAAAAGTTACATAAAACTGAACAACTGTTAATTTAAGCATGGAGTTCCCTTATATATACTATCGCTTTCATTTAAGGTATCCGACTGGTTAAATATCGTCGTTTTTGATGAAATTATCAAAAAAATTATGACTTAATTTTGTAGCCTGTTTAATCAGCTTTCTAAAACTGTCTCACTTTTTACTCTACGTGAATTACAAATGGAGTTACAGCTGTTTTATTACCGAACTGTAAGCATTATTTTATGTTGCATGAATACTTTAAATGTGTTTTCTGAGAAATGATATTTTTGAGGAAAACTGTCGACCGTAACAATGATTTCTCAAAAAGTTATTCAAGTATTGATATGAAATTTTCTGAGATTGTTTTCTGTAATATGCTTGATGTTTTCCTCTAAAAACTAAGGCCAATTTTAAAATCAAGTATTATTTTTAAGTTCTTAAATATAAACGAAAAGCATTTTTTATGAAAAATTACCAGTTTAGTAACTATGCTCAGCTACATCTCAAAGCTATTTTGAAGTACAAGAAGTATTTTAGAGCATAACACAGATAACTGCCATAAAAATGTACTCCTACAAAGATTTATGTATATTTATATGATTTTGTCTATGTCTGTTAGCGTAAGGCAAATATTTTAGTCATTTTTCTTCAAATTTCTCAGGTTTTTTTAAATATTATTTTGAAAGCCTAATTTTACAATATTTTCATAGTTTTAAAACATATGCAGTTGAAAAATAACATTAAATATATATATAAGTTATTTTTCAAAAAAATGTCTCCGAACACATACCGAATACCATAAATCTCCATTATATTCGCATTTTTTAAATATTATCAAATACAATAGGAATTACTCAGAAGTGTTTAACTAGAAGTAGTAATAAGCTCTATAGCATTTCCTCATATTGTCACCTATTTCTGTTGTCACTGAAAATAGTTTCTATGTTAATAATCTTCTCCAACGTAACAAAATCTAATCACTAACACAGTCACAAGGACCATATTCCAACAATTAACAACTAGAATCCACTTTTAAGGCAGCTAATGTAGAACCTTAGTTGCCTTAAAAGTGGATTACTCTCTACAAGTATTAGCTTCTCTTTAGAAGTATTAGTTTCTTCCTTACTGGAGATCATTATATACAGTGGTTGCTCGTGAGCTCAGAAACGTGGAAAGATAATATTTATGAAGAGAATACATTTTTAAAAAGCTACTTTACAGTAGGCCAAGTTTTTAAATTCCAAAGCCAGATGTGAAATTTCCTGCTTTTCAAACAAATTAAATAACCAGCATATGACATTTACTACTAGTTTTACTAATAGAAAGCTAAGTGGATGTTGAATGCTGACGAAAAACAAAATCAGAGCACCACATACACACTTCCCTTCCCGCCCACTTCACTCGATAACACTCTTCCAAAAATGAATATCTTCTTCAAAAGAAATCTAGCCTTCTATCAAGAGAAAACAAATAATCAATCCACTAGATGTGTTTTTGTTGACGCAACACAAACCGAAAAAAAACCATAAACAGCCAATGCGATTGCAACATGCGAGAGAATGATGAAACAAAAAAGTATATTAGAAAGAGCATCTTCTTCTCGTTCAGTGGCTCCGTGCCAGAAAGAGCTGTGTTGCCTTGCAGCCTATAGCCCGTTTAAGGTAAAGGCAGAAAGGGTTGCTTTTGTTAGCAATAATATGCTTGCTCCGAGTCTTGTCATCTCTACTTTAATTAGGAAGAGTAATATTTATCTAAAGTTGTTTACTTACCAGCCGCCACATGTTTGGTATAAATGCTTCGCGATGTTTACGTTTGAGAGTCGATGCATGTTGATTAATTTCAGTTCACATAGCTCGTGTCTGAAAGATTGCGAGTATATTGTTTATGCAAATGAGCAGCTGTTAATACGCATCGTCTATCAGACATTCACTTACATCGCATGCTCTGGATAAGAGTATTTAAGCTGGAGGTAAATACGGAGAAATTAGCTTCGTTTATAGTAGTCTCGAATGTAGCTTCGTTTACAGTAGTTTATTTTTGTTTAGAGTAGTCTCGTTTCTGTTTTTTGTTTACATCTTCTGTCGAGATGTGTAGCTTCGTTAAATATAACTTTAGTTGGAGACGCAAGAATGGACCTTATGCACCGTTTGGGTTCGAGAGTATAAAAAATCAGCTGTGGAGGAATAAACAAAACGATCAGCCCATAAGTGACTCAGAAATAAAAGCAGTTCTGAGTCAGCTGTTTAAGACTGACCAATGGCTGCCGCCGGCAGGACACGTGTCGGAGGATGTGACATCACATGCATAAGGTCCATTGTTTCTTCTTTTGGATTTAAAGATTACCGATGTGAGTGTAGTTTTCGCAATGTATAAAGTCCGGAATAGAATCGGCTAATATATGAAGACTTAACGGAAACATCATTGCATCATTTAAAGGCCTAAGTAATCAGTTTAAGTGTCGCATCTATTTTTCTGAGTTCGTGAACTTTTACTAATCATCAGTTTAAATGCTTCTCACTGGCTTACTGGATTCGATGTGTGTTCATGTTGAATTAAATTTTGACTTTAAATGTGTCTATGCATTTACGAATATTAACTTTTAATCTTTGTTGTTTCTTTCATGTTGTTGAAAATAAATGTTGGATTTTTACTTCAAGTTTCTTCTCTGAATTGCACCTAAAGACTGCATGTTTAGTCAATCACTATTCTAAAGGTCAAGGTTAGGCATCTCGGTAATGTTTCTACTGTAGTTTAAATAACTCTGCTTTAAAGTTTAAATCGTGCTATATTCTTTGATGCTTAAGCATCCATGCATGAAGTAAGATAGTCGATGTTTATAGGCGACTATATGGGCCGTCGCCTAACAGCTTTTTTCTCTCCGGAATTTTTGCGCAGTGAACGGATTTCGGGGGGCAGATTACTTTGCAGCTCATACCTACTTCTCTCTTCGTTTAGAATCATTTTATGCTTTTTCAATTTTTTATTACCTTCTTTGCATTTTCATGTGTCATTGAACTCTGAGAGTGGAAAATTAAGCAAATAAGATTGACAACGAAAAATACAAGTTTAAAAAATAATTACAGGGGTGCTGCAGCTCTGCAGCCCTAATGGACGAACCGCCACTAATTATATATATAATTTAAAAGTTCGATGCTACAAGCTTAAAGGATAGGACCACGTCATTAGCTGCTATGATATCTTACGACATGCTGAATCCGTTATTTAAACCCACGCATCGTGACCAAACCTGATTTGATGGAATTCTATTGAAAACTCTTCAACAGCGATGTCTGATTGGATTCAAAGTATCGCCATCAGAGCTTTGGATGACATATCTGACTCTATATGAGTTGTGGGTTTCATTTGTTGAACTTGGGATGGTTTGTTCATCTAGAAGATTTCGTTGAAATTATTGGAGGAAATATTCGGTTTTTGTTGCTGGATTGTACTGGTGGAAATATTTGTTAAAATAAATAAAGTTGGTTGAGTTTGTATGTTTGTAAGCATGGTTGTAAATGTGGTGTGGGATGGGTTTTACGGTAATTTTAACATTGAGTGTAAAATGGAGCAATTAACTTACTCTAAATATTTGTTTCCATTAAGCCTAAAAAGTACCATTTTTTTCAAAAGTAATGAATTCAATCTACCTGACGTCATAGACGCCTGAGAAATGTGACTGGGCATGTCATCTAAGCTTGTGACCAAATGTTACACTGTAGGAAGTTGAGCGCAAGTGAGTGCCATCTTATACTGTGTTATGTTAATATTTTTCAAAATTTCCGAGTTGTAAAAATTTGCCATTTATTAGCTTCCTGAGTTTCCTAAAAAAAGAAATATTTTTCTATGTTCTTAGCAATGTTGAGCTAAAGTTCAGTTTATTCTTAGTTTAGCCGTTCGTGGTAGGGGCTAGCGTATGTCACAATTTGGGAGGGGCGGCGTGCAGAGTACGTCAGGTCGTTTTTTCCACCCTCTGCTTCATATTTCTACCCATTTTGCTGAGTTTATTATTTTGATCTGTTCAGGAACCATAATAGAGAGAAAAAGAATGACATATAAAATAGAAAAAGAAGAACATTCATTCGGTATATGTTGAATAAAAGAGCATCTTCCACGAAAGAGCTCCAAGTTTTCGTCGATCGTGAGTTGGTCGACAGATGCATAAAATTTTTGTCAGTTTTCATCAAAAGTGTTGAAAAATCATTTTACTCTAGCTAACTTATCAGTTTTTCTGCGTGCGTCCGTCGTGTCTTTGTCAGCGTACAAGTTTCTGGCGTACTGAGTAGAAAATATGCTTCGGTTGGAAGGCAGAAGTCAAACTGAACGAATCGGCTAGACGCATTGTATTCGAGGGATGCTCCTATTAGGTTAGAGGGAGGGATTGGGCTCAAGGGGAAACAATCAAAAATTCACAGCAAGAAATAACTCACCCTCTCCCACTAAGCGTTAAGTTGTATTGTAATAACAAAAATTATATTACGAAATAAATAATAACAGCATAAAAATAAAAAAATAAGCATAAAACAAAAACATAACCTAACCTGACATAAAAACAAACAGAAAAATAACTGTTCCTAAGATTATTAGCAGAAATTACCCCATTCGCAATAGATTCCAAATTTTTATTGTCTCTGGTCACATTACGTTTATCACACGAGAATGAAATGACTCCATTTTGTAAATAATCAGTATATGGAAAATAAAAGAAATAACTAATAGATCAATATCCGTAGTAAAATTTTAAAGTAAGGCGATCAATTAAAACTTTATTTGTTTAATTAATATTTCTTCATGAAGGATAGGTCGTACTTCAAATCTAAAATTCAATGAGTACGTCATTTTACAATGAGTACGTCAATTATTCAATTGTTTAAAATCTTTTTTAATAGGCAAAAATTTAAGTGATGTTAATGTCATGAGTTCTCAATATAGAATTAAATCTTATACTTGCCAAAAATTTGTGATGCATCTGTTCGCAGAGAAATTTTTTAGCAGTTAACATTTTTTTTATATAGTTTGAACCAATCAATACATGTTTTCACCAATGGGCAAAATTAGTGTGAAGACTGAACTAAACGTATCAGCTTGAGTTTTCCAAATCTTAATTGCCTAAATGTTTAAATATTGTTTCGAGGTTAATTAAGTCGAAATGGCAAGGATAATTTCACGCTTATATTTAAACCTCCTGATAATTTAAAAATGATTACAAATCAAAAAATTATTTTCGCCATAAAAGTTTCAAAATTTAATAAAAAATATTTTATTAAGTTTTTGAAGAATTTCAATCTGTAATTTCGTTTTGAAAAGGATAATATCAATTCAGAAAAGATATGGAAAAATTTCATTTTCATGTTCATTTTATCAAACGTCTTAAAGGCATGCTTTAACTTAGTAAAGTAATAGTAATAAAATGAGCAATAAATATATTTTAATAAGCATAAACTAAGGCTGAGCAAAATTAAAAATAACTTCCAAAAACACAAAAGTGTACGTTTCACTACACTACACGTGTTTTTTCGAAATCACATACGTCTTCGGATGTTTTAAATATTAAATATATCATTAATTTAAAAGACAAGATAATTCGTATTAAACAAAAGACAAACAGTATGAATTAATTAAATGTATATTAACGTTTAAATGAAACATTTCTCCTTAAATTGTCTTTGTTTTTCAACCAATGCGTGATTTAGAAAGACGACTTTCCTACGACGTCATTAAGAGTTGACATTTTATTCTACAAAAACTACAAAACCTCGTTTTCTTACGGAAATGACATTTTGTTCTTTGAAATAATAAAGATTCTATTCAAGTAGAATGTTATTTAATTAAAATATACTATGCAAATGTTATATTTTTCTCAATTTTCACATTTTTTATTAATTATCAGTATGTGTAGAACAAACTATTTTATTCGTTTATGAGATTTTATATACATTTGAAAGGGATTTGAATATATTAAAAGACTTCATAAATTTACCTATAACTGGATAAAAATAATTATTTATGTTTTACTGAAAATCCAAATTCAATTCTCCTCGTGTATCTGTTGACAAGTAATTACGCATGCATTTAAATAAAAAAAAAGACACATAAATAGTTCGTACACTATAAAAATCCAAATTACTGAATATGTTTTCAAATTTTGCTAACAAATATTTGAAACGTATGAAAGGCTTCAAAGTTTATTTGTTTTTATATTTTTTTGAAAACCTGAGGGATTTGAAAATCGTTTGACAAAAATAATATTTTAATTTTGATTAAAAGTAAAGTTAGAGACGACAAGATGATTTTGTGAAGTATAATCATTAATTACATAAAATTATTATTTTATATAAGATTATTCTTTGCATAAAAATAATATACATCTTTTTCTACAAAATTATTTTTTAGTGTATTGGCATTTATTTGTTGTCACCAAATATATTTTCTATTTCTTGCATATGATTTTACACCGCATAGCCTACAACATCTGATTTGATGTGATAACTGTAGTTTTTGTTATAAGCATTTTGCATGCTAAAATACTTCAAATTTTGCTTAGAAATACTGAACCATAATGAAAGTTTAAATGAAGTATTCATTAAATAGTTAATTTTTTTATTAATAGAGCACATAATAGTATTTTCATCCCGCTTTTCTCCGAAAATATCAGCTAGTGTAAAATAAATGAGAAACAGCAGGACCTTCTCGATCTCTCACACAGTATGTTGTGTTTTGTGTTTAGCTTCGTAGTAAGGTGAAGAAAATAGAGGATACATTTTGCATCCCTTTCATTTGTCCGTTTAAATCCTAACTGTGATACAAACATTTGAAGCCAATAATACATACTGTAGCGATTACAATTCACTGCCTTCTCCTTTTCACGGTAGGTGGCTCTACTAGAGCCATCCGAGTTTTTCCCATGATGCCTCTCTCTCTTCTACTGTGTACTTGTCTTGTGTTGTTCTCTGTCTTGCGTCTTGTACCCTTTAATGTACTGCGTCGTGCAACTTAGCCATCTAATAAAAATGGTTCCTGAAATTTATTTAATTCTTCAACAGCGGCATTCCATATAAACATGAGTCTCGTCCCTCTACAATACCAAATTTAATTTATCCAGTTTGTTGTGGGTTTGAGTTATCGTGTTTTTTCACACGCAGATTGACAAACAGAGAGCCAGTTTACCCGTTATCAGATTTAGACAAATAAATTGACACAAAATTACATTTTTAATATAAAGTTCGTATTCTAAAATTTTTCTATATAGTTTGCTGCATTTCTGAGTTACGGCGTTCACTTATATACAAATACACAGACCAGCAGACAGCTGACGGTTTTGCTGAAAATTGATACATTTTTCTAACTTTGGTGACAAAACCATATGGAAAATTTCATTCATCTAGCTTGTAGCAGATTCGAGGTATCATGTTAATACCAAGATCATCATATTTTTTCTCCATGGATTGCGTCAAACTGGCTCATAATATTCGTGAAGAGACTGTGGCATCATCGCGGCATCTGGCAATATCCTGAATTGTAATTACATGCAGATCGGATCCGCCCTCTTTGTGATGTCACCATCGACCAATAGCGACAAGCCTGTTGCAGTATTTAAGGACTGATTGTTACTGTTCATTCTCTTCCTCTTTTGTATCATTTGATAGCTAACATGTATAATTATCTTAAGATTTGAATTAGGATTTTAATTTAATTGTTGTTTAATTAAATTTGTTATTTTGTTATCGAGTAGTCTTGTTTTGACTTAATCACCAGGTCTATGGTTTATCACAATGGAATACTTCTGATATATGTTGAATACAGGCATTATGGTGAGGAGCTGAGTTGTTTAATATCGTACTGTAACCGAGTGTGTCATCATTAAAGAAATACAAGTGAGACAATTACAATTATAATTATTTAATTACTTAAGACATAGTTACAGATACACACAATTACAAAAACACAAAAAACAATTAACATAAAAAAAATTATTAAGTAATTTAAGAAAGAAAATGATTAACTGGGGCATTTGACATGAAAAAGAGTCAACCTCACGGGGCAAGATCTGCCGAGTCTGTGCCAGTTTATAGCATTGTCCGATAGGTGGCTTTTGACAGAGAGACGTGTTGAGTTGTTATACGCCTGTATGTTAGCGTTACAGTACTAGTTAATATGAAGCACTTAAGTATCAATAGTTCTATGTACCGACTACCTCAGCGGCTAGATTAGTAAATCTCGCCTCTATCAATGCTGTAAAGTTAACTTGACTCGACGTAGGCCTAGAATTTACAAGACCTTGGATTAATTTCTAGTGGAGTTTCCATATGGTTAAAACAAAGTAGGTAGAAACTGGTTTACCAAAATCTAAGCAAACTTAAGCAATGAAGAGATGCTCCTGCAAAGACTTAACACATACACGGATTCTTATGGAATTGTTAAACATTTATTTTGAACATTGCTTGATATTTTGGCATTGCTTGAGATAAATATATATTCATATCTCTCCCGCGTCGTCTGACCTCTCAGCCAACAGCTAAATCTTACTCTTCTTTTTGTCTCCGTATTTTGAACTACTCGGTACGAGTCTAGTCATACTTTCATTCCATTTTTCCCTACCTATCATTACTGTGGAGACAATAGAAATTCCTTAATATCATGCTTATTGCCATGATCCGAAAAACCAGTCTCTTCTTTGTTCTGTGGTCTTGAATTGCTGTGTTGTGACACATTGTGTTCCTCCTTAGGTTCTCTCCCTTCCGTAGGAACGGGACATTGTAAGTTTGAATGAATTTTCCGACTCATTAGGATCATTTAAAAAGTTTTGAAACATTTCATAGAGAGAGTAATTAAACTAACGTCATTGAATTGATGTGCGTGCATATTAAAAAGTGTGCATGCTATGAAATAAAAGCAGAAGTCAACATTCTGCTTTGGGGTTAATGCCCAAAGAAAGCAACATTTTTTTCTGAAATTTTAAAGATTGCAGAAAACAAGTGAGTTAAGAATTTGAAGGAGCGAAAATATTGTTTTGAAATTAACTTCGGCAATAGAAAGCATTGTTACATCTTCTGTTTGAAATTTGAAAAACTTATAAACTTTAAAGAAACACTGCAAGTCAAATTAATTGGTATCATTAAAAGTAATTGTTTGCTCTTTCAGATGGTTTATAAATCACTTTGTTTTTATAGTATTTCAGAAGTTATTGACCAAAAACCGAGCAAAAACGCTATGGGATGATTAAGTTTTTTTTATGTGATTTAATATTTTAAGAATTAATTAATCATTAATTAATTTTGAAAGTTGATCTATAATTGGACCCCAGAATGGGATGTATAAATTTCATGTCGCTACTATTCACCGTTTCGGAGGAGTTCCTGTGACACACAAACAGATACATGTATTTTCTTTTTTATAATATAGATAAAGATTTCAACACATCCCTAAATGTCATTTTATGAACAATATGAACTGAATAGTAAGCGTTTTATTTTCTACTAGTATTGCAGAACTTAGAATATATAGCAACCTTATACCTAAATAATTTAAATATATTCATGGATTTATTAAAAATATTTCATTGCTAAGTTATTTTAGCATCATAGTGCGACAAAATCGTCTTGTGGGTGTACGCGAATGCAGTCCAATAAGCAGGATTAAAAAAATAAAGCTTTTTATTTTACAAATAATCTAAGATAAGAAACGTAGCACAAATATTCAAACAACATTTGTAAAAATTCACAATAGAGATTACCATTAAATCTCAACACAGCGCTCAAAGCTTCTTGTTAGCTCACCAGCTTGCTCGCTAATCAAAATCCAACTGACTCCTCTTGGCTTGAGAGCATGCCTTTATACTTTTCAACAGGAAATGACTTCATTACGTAGGAAGTGCCGTAATCTCTAGAAAGTTCATGAAACCAGTAGAAATAGGTTGAAAGTTCGAGGTCCTTCTAGAAAATTCCCTTTGTCGCCAAAGTCGCCAACTTTTCCGCCAAGTCGCTCAATTTGTCACCAAGGTCGCCAAATTTGTCGCCAAGATTAGCATCTCAGGGAAACGACTTTATAGCTTTGTAACAATAGAATGCATGTGAGCTTTATATCAAGATAATTTTTATATATTAATTAATTTATTAAAAAATATTTTAATGCTAAGATATTTCTGCGTCAAAGAATATATGTGTGATCCTTATACCCAAATGGTTTTAATATATTCATGGATTTATTAAAAATATTTTATTTCTAAGATATTTTAGCATCATAGAATATATATGTGAGTTTTATAGCAAAATGATTTTAATATATTTCTTGATTTATTATAAAATATTTCATTGCCAAGTAATTTTACCTTCATAGATTATATTATGTGATACGTGTACCCAGATGATTTCAATATATTCATGGATTTATTAAAAAATATTTCATTGCTAAGTTATTTTAGCATTACTGACTGTGTTATTCATTTCATTTTCAATAGTATAATACAGTGGAAAGTCTTAAATGCGTAACAAATCAAATGAAAACTGCATG